>JAWNPV010000127.1:11004-34836 GCA_035078785.1 Collessia kirishimana
TGGTTAAATGGCTCTGATCCAAGTCATGTTTGTTCTCCAAGTGCAGCGATAGTCTCTCCGCATTGGTAAACACATGAGTGCAATACAGGCAGATGAAACGCTGATGAATCTCACGCATGTGCAGCAGAAAGTTCCAACTTTGATGGACTGTGTTGCAGCGAGCGCATCGAAAAAGCTTTTCTTTTTCTTTGTGCGGTGAGGGAGAGCTGTCGCAGGCGGGGATAGCCAATGGCAGGGGCATAGCCTGACTTTTACTAGGCTGACTGTCCTCTGGCTCTTGTGGCGGCGCATTTGCTGTTGGTGCTACCAAAGAAGCCTGACTCTGTCCTTGTAGACATTGAAAGAGTAGAGACGAGGTTTCAGTGGGCTGCTGCTGCTCTGAGTCTTTAGCATTTGGCTGGTTTATCTGCTCCGTTTCTTGCTCCTCCTGACTATATTGTTGTTCCGGCTCTGGCTGGTCTTGGTAGGAAGAGTTTGACGTGTCGTTGCTCGGCGTGGCCTTTAAGTTTAGTTCCAGGGGCTGCCGCCTGGAGTTCTGTTCACTCTCTGGATGGTCTATGACCAACTGCTGGGAAGTGGAGCTTACAGAGCTACTGCTGCTAATCCTACTCCTTAGACCATGTTGAAAGAGATTTGAACTACGATCGGCTTCAGGTAGATGAAGAGGCGACTCGTTGCCGTGATTAAGCTTCTCTTCATTGTCAGTGTCATTTGCTATCACAGAGAGTTTTTCCATGGATTTATCTTCTACTTCGTGCATATCTGCCTGGATATTATGCGTTCCATTCAGCTTCATCTTGGGCGAAGACTCTACTTCGTCTATGTGAAGTCGGTTCTTAAGACTTGTGATCCCATCATCGTCGACCATTTTTAGTCGTTCCTGGAAAGTGGGAAATTTTGCATTATCGCATTCGTCTTCGTCCATATGAAGCCTTTGCTGGCAGTCATTGTGGTCGCTTTCCTCTTCATGAATTTTAAGTTTCTCCTGAAAGCTTGAATAACTCTCATCGCTGCTTTCTTCTATATCCATTCGAAGTTGTTGTTGAAAACTTTCAGATTCCTTATCACCGCTTTCATTTTGTTCTACGTAAAGCCTTTGCTGAGTTTTCTCTTCGTCCACTTGAAATCGCTCATGAAAAGTTGATGATTTTTCATCATCACTTTTAACTTCACTCAATGGAAGTCTTTCCTGAAGACTCAAAGATCTTTCTCCGCCACTCGCATCTGCATCCTTTTGAAGCTCTGTGGTGTCTTCTTCGTCGTCTTCAGAAGATGAATCCGATTCAATCTTGACGTGCTCAACTGGGAAATGACTGCCACTTACATTCTCAGCTAATTCTTGTGTAGAGACATCGTCTACGGAGCTCTCTTCGACTTCCTTGGTGACATTTAACTGAAATGTAGATGCAGAGTTTCCTAAACTGGAACTGTCTTTAGGTGAAGAAGTTGCCATTGAGAAACTGAAGGGCGGGGGATCCAAAGAATCTGGCATTTCGCCATCGTCCTTAGAAGACGCTTCGGCATCTTCTTGAGGTGAATCTGCTTTCAATGTTGCATCTAAACTGTCCTCTAATTGTCCCAATGTCATCTCTCCTTCCTCTCTGCTTTCTGGTGACTTTGCTGTAGCTTTTATAGATGTCTCTTCGGAGACGTCTTGTTTGATACTCTCAACCGATTCTACACTGGGTTCAATGTCCGATTCAATTTTGAATCTATCCTGCTTATCACTAGGAGTTCGTGCCACATCCGCTCCACCATTCTGCAGCAATTGCAACTGTCCTTCGGTGTTACAGATTAACTTAGTCTCCAAGTCAGCATTGTGGTTGCTACTGCCCTGGGACTGGTGATCTTGCTCTTGTTCCACGTCCGAACTTTTCGCCTCCTTCTCCAGGCCCAACCCATGATCCGAGTCTTCGTAATCATCCTCTTCGCTGGCCACACCAATTGATTCTTTTGTTGCCGGACTAACTTCTTCGCCTTCAACTTCACCATCATCCTCATCCGCCTTTATGTTAGATGCAATGTTTGTCTCCTGTTGCTGTGGTTGTTCCAATGTTTCCATCATCTTTTTGCATTTATGAGCTGCGGAAAATCACAAATTTAACCAAAACAAAAAAAACACAATTAAAATTTATATTTCTGCATTTTTTTTCGTATTTTATTACCTTTTTTTTATTGTCCGCCTCCGTTTGCCTCGGTTAGTTTTGCTCTCTGCGTCAAATTTATTGTTTTGTTCTTAACGCTTTCGGGTAAAATTCAAATCAAAATAAAAAATGTTAAAATAAATTTATCGCCATTTGAAAATGCAGAACACAAAAAGGAAAATATTCCACAGTGGGTTTGGGAAGTTTAAATAATTAATCAAAATTAAACGCAACAGCTAACTGTTTGCATTTAATTAACGATAAAAATAAAAATCTAATATAAAAAAGCCGAGAGAATGTTTTATTCTACAAATATCATTTTATTGTCAAAACGTTAATTTCAACCTAAATAAAATTTACCTAAGACTGTTATGTTTATGTATAAAACTCGATATTGATAGGAAATTATTACATACGAATTAAATATCAAGGAAAAGGTAAACACCGACAACTATTATTATTCTGTATAAATATTTTTGTCCTATATATAAAGACAAATAGAGAGGTAGAGGGATAAATTTGTAAGAAGTCAGCTCCTTTCTTGCCAGTATAATTAAATTTCCTTTTATATTACCTACATATTTTAGAGATAAATTAAAATAAATAACATTCTAACTGGCATTATCGCTAAAAAATTAAATTAGAATTGTGGTTCCTAAAAAAAAGCATTTTTCTGTGCTATCAGCCAAGTCAAGCCTTATCATGACACAATAAACCAGGGTTTTCAGCAGTCCGTTGCTCATTAAAGTCGGTATTACAATGCTCTAGACCAATCAAACCATAGAAATGAATTACAATTGTTTATTATCCAATTTGACCGAAACCAACAACAAAGATTTCTAGAATAATTAACATTATTCGTCACATTGCGCAAAGTTTTTAAGCCACAGTGCAAAGTGATACAATAAAAAAAAAATCAAAAGAAGAAAGCAAAAATCACCGGTCATCATGTATTGTTTTGCAGCCCTGGGCATGATTAGAAAAAGACGAACAATCGAGGCAAAGTAAAATGTAAAATAATTGAAAATACCAAAATAAATTGCTCAAACATACAAAATGTGTGGCAGAAAAGTGGTAGAGAAGGCTAAAAATACATTACATTTGAGCATTTTACTTAAATGTTCGTTCCTTTCGTTCGTGGAAATGACACAAACCAATCACATGGCTTTCAAGTGGATTTATATACAACAAAGAAGCATGCGTATGTATGCGTGTATATACACACAAGTTGTGTGCACAAAATTTGCTTACTATTACCTGCGCTTCAGCTTCGCATTTGGCTAGGTAAATTTCCCACAAATACGGCAACGACGACGACAACGGCAGCGGCAGCTGTTTAATACGATCGAAATCCAATGAAAACTAAGATGCGCGCGGGGGTGACGGTGGCAAAATTTTAGGCGCGTAAAACAGGGAAAAAAAAATAAACAATAGTATATTCTGCTCAGACAACAACAACCGACGATATGGACGTTCGCTGCACAACTGAAAAACCATGAAAACGAGTGACTACGAGAGACAGACACGGACGGAGGCCACGCCAGCGGAGTCTCAGTCTCTGTGTGCCGCGCGTTTTCTGAATCTGCGCGACGTCGGTGGTGAGAGGCAAGAGGCCTGCCTACCAGACAGCCCCGTCGTTGCTGCTTGCTTGGCTTGGCCTGCCTGCCGCTTATACAATTTCTGTTTTATTTCATATGCATATATACGTATATTCTATATAAATTCATTTTTATCTGCGCAATTATGGCGCTAAATGTGAGGGCGAATTTCACAATGATGCGTACTTATACGGCGAGCATTCGTGTTCTCGAAATCCTCAACCACCAAATATTTGCCCTTTTTACGCGTCTGAGAATTATTTTCTTAAGTTTTTTTTTTTTTTTCTGCTATATTTTTATTATCTTTGTTATCGATAATTTTTCATTTGGCAAGCGCAGAACATGCTTTGCATCCACATTATTTTTCAGCACGTTTCTCACTCTTGGCGATTGAGCCCTTGTGAAATTTCATTAAACACTTTTTGTATTTTATGTATTTGTTAGATTAAATACTTATTGGGAAATTTCAAAGCTCGAAAAACGCGTCAAAACAAACTTCTTTGTTTAGCAAAGTTTTTTGGCGTTTAGACGACCACGCGCACGAGCTATCGATAGCAGGGTTGCTGACACAAGAAAATCGATAATTTCGATGGGTTAACATAGAAAATTAAAATAATTTATATTCTGTGTTTATTATTATTATTATTAATTAATTTATTATATATTATTTACTTTTGCTTTGCCAATTGATAGCATTTTAATCAAATTTTTTGTTATTGCAGGGCTGAAAATAGCACCTTAAAATGCCACATTTGCTTGATTAACGCAATTACAGCCCTGCCTGCGAGTTACAGTTCAGTGGTAGTATCGATAATCAAGCTCTTTCCGTTTCCTTTTTTTACGCCGCCATCACCATGAAAGCCAAGGGATTGGTTAGTATTTCAAAAATAAAGCTTAAATTGAAACAAAATAGGCTTCGAATGTGTGAAACGGATACTCAGGCATCACGCCCAGCTAATACAGTTTGAAGACTGTGTAAAAACCTTCAGTTTTTGTATAAAAACCAGTGCAAATGAACAGCCCTGCCGTGTGCTTGCTGCTTGTGCTCTGGTTGTTGTTGTGGGTTGTCAACGAGCCCCAGGCATTGGCAGCCTCTAAGAGTACTATGTGCTACTTAGTATTATGCATTATGTAGTTAACGAATAATCCAAGGAAAATGGGTTTTCTGTGGCCGCCTTCAACATAACCTGTGAGAAACCAATAAGAACCCTGAACATGCACTTGTATGTGTGTTTCCATTGCCCATTCGCCGCTTTTTGTTTACATTAGCAGTTTCCATTCAAATAGAATCATAACTGTTTTTTTCTTGTTTTTGCAGTTGAAGGAATACGAAGTCGTTGGCCGCAAGCTGCCAAGCGAAAAGGAGCCACAGACTCCTCTGTACAAGATGCGAATCTTTGCACCGGACAACATTGTGGCTAAATCCCGTTTCTGGTACTTTTTGCGCCAGTTGAAAAAGTTCAAGAAGACCACCGGTGAGATTGTGTCGCTCAAGCAGGTCTACGAGACATCGCCCGTTAAGATCAAGAACTTTGGCATCTGGCTGCGTTACGATTCACGTTCGGGCACACACAACATGTACCGCGAGTACCGTGATCTGACCGTTGGTGGTGCCGTCACCCAGTGCTATCGGGATATGGGTGCTCGCCATCGTGCTCGTGCTCACTCCATCCAGATCATCAAGGTGGAGGCCATTCCTGCTGCCAAGACACGTCGTGTGCATGTCAAGCAGTTCCACGATTCCAAGATCAAGTTCCCATTGGTACAGCGTGTGCACCATAAGGGCAACAGGAAGCTCTTCTCATACAGAAAGCCAAGGACCTACTTCCAATAAGGATGTTAAGGCTTCAAGTGGACTTTTTGTATAATCTTTCTGTGGTTTTCCAAATAAATGAGAACGTTTAAAGATGTGACAAGAGAACGTTTATTCATTCGATTACTGGGAAAAGTCGGGCATTTTCCATCTACTTAATTTTATTTGATCTACGAGGATTTTTGCTTTATTAAATATAAACAATCACACAATTCGATTAGTGTTGTCTAACGTCAATGTCGCTGCGATAAATGCAATTTATCGAAAAATTTCAAAGTATTTTTGCAAGTATTTATTTCTGGTATCTATTTTTCTTAATAATCAATATTTACGTCGTACCCGTTGTTAAAGTTTTATTGTTTTTATTTCCTCTACGCCTCGATTAAAATTACATCACTGTCGTTTACCTTGCGCAAAAGACTGTTTACTGCAAAGTCTAATATTCAAGAGATGGGCGAACGTCGTCTGGAGTTGGAAAGCGAACGTTTAGCCACGTTTTCTGAGTGGCCTGTGAGTCAATCAAGTTGACTATAAAAAAAAAACTTTCTTGATAATCAAAACTGCCTTGTAGAGTAATGGCCCAGTAAATCCCATTGATTTGGCGTCAAATGGATTCTTTGCCACAGGAAATTGGCTGGAAGTTGAATGCAACTGGTGTCATGTTCGTTTAGATCAATGGGACTCCGATGACGCGCACATGGTGGCGGACAAGCATCGTCGTCGCTCCCCCATATGCTCCATGGTCTTGGCACCCCTACACTGTGGCAATGTACCTGTGCCCGCGGCAACAGATGAACGCAACGATCAAGAAGGCAACAGCGTAGTGGATGGTGGCAATGCAGAACAGAACCCATCCCGTCCCGATATGTTGGTGGAGGCCAATCGCTTGGCGACCTTCAAGGATTGGCCTGTAAGTCTAGGTTAATTGAAAACCACATCCGATTCACTTTCACTTTTTTGGTTCTTAGAATCCCAACATAACCCCAGAGGCCTTGGCCAAGCAAGGTTTCTATTCCTTGAACTATTCGGATCAAGTGAAGTGTGTTTGGTGCAAAGGCATCATAGCCAAGTGGGAGAGGAATGACAATGCCTTTGATGAGCATCGACGTTTCTTTCCCAAGTGTCCACGTGTTCAGATGGGTCCATGGGTTGACTTTTCCGCGGGCAAGTCCATGGAAGAGCTGGGCATACAGCCCACCACACAGCCAAAACGACCCAAATACGCTTGCATAGATGCGCGGCTGAGAACGTTCAGTGATTGGCCCATAGAGACTATACAGCCAGCTGATAACTTGGCCCAGGCTGGACTCTTCTATCAGAAGATCGATGACCAGGTGCGTTGTTTTCACTGCAACATTGGTCTGCGCGCTTGGCAAAAAGAGGACGAACCCTGGCATGAACATGCCAAATGGTCGCCCACCTGTCAGTTTGTTATCCTCGCCAAAGGCCCCAACTTCGTGCGCGCTGTTCAAGAGGCAGCAACAGCGTCATCTTCGGCCACATCGCCCACGGCTACGGCACCGCCGCATCCATCCGGTAACAACAGTAATTTGGTTGACGCTATTATGGAGCAAGCGCCTGCTAGAGAGGCTTTGTCCTTGGGTATAGACGGCGGAGTTGTCCGCAATACTATACAGCGGAAAGTTTCAAGTTCTGGTTGTGGATACAGCACGTTGGATGAGCTGCTTCATGCTATTTTCGATGAGGCTGGCTCTGAAGCTGCCTTAGAGGTCATGGAACCTACGGCTCCTCCTGCGCCTACTTCCACTGCCATTGCCACCTCCAGCAAGACAGCCATCGCCAGCGACAGCCAGCCCAGCTCTGAGCCAGCCAAGGATCAGACAAGAGTAGAACCAGCTGACCAACTGGCTCAGATGTCACTTTCTACACCCCATAATGGCAACAGTATTTCCCTGGAGGAAGAAAATCGCCAGTTAAAGGATGCCCGATTATGTAAAATTTGCCTGGATGCGGAGGTGGGCGTAGTGTTTTTACCTTGCGGCCATTTGGGTGAGTTTGCAACCAAAAATCTCTATCAGTGTTTAAATAAAATTTATTTTCTTACTATAGCCACCTGTAACCAGTGTGCACCCAGTGTAGTTAATTGTCCCATGTGCAGAGCTGTTATCAAAGGATTTGTACGCACATTTCTTTCCTGAAGGAATCCCAGTAACTTGAAAAATCCAGATCTTAAGCTCAAGGATTATTTTGTTTACATTTTTTAAGCTGAATGATCTTTTAGCTGAGGTTAACTGTGTTGATCAACTCTTATTGTTATCGAAACCGATCTTTGCAACGAGATTGTGATTTGGTGTCTAGCGATGTATGTGAGTGGTTCAAATGTTTCCACTTGAAATCTTTACTACTAATACGCCTTCCTTTTGGATACCGATTTGTCTACTATGTACCGTTTAAGCAAGCTGGATATTGTGGGTGGCGGGTACAATAGTTGACGTCCATCAGCTGCTTTGTCTGCCACAATTCTGCATGGAATGTCAGCCTTAAGAAACCATGAAGCTTTATACTAATTATTTGTTTTTTTCTCTCAAAAAAAGACAAACAAACACACAAATCAAACAGACATTTTTTTCTTATTATATATATATATATGCATCCATTTTTGGATAAAACTCGTCGATATTATAAATGTGTAAAGTATATCAGCTTCGTCAGTGCGAAGAATGTTTTTTTACTTGTTAATTATCTAAAAGCAATTTAAACAAATTTTGTTAATATAGATGAATGACAGATAAGTGGCAACTGTTTTTAAATATCATATTTCAAACAAATATCGAGTTAAGCGTATCAAATTCTATATTAACTGTTGTCTGTCCTAAACGTTTTAACTATGCCGCTGATAGGATGAATGTACTAAAAATCTAACGAAACTAAAACGTAAATATATATGTGTGTATAAGTTAAAATATTGTTTCAACTGTATTGTTTTAAGTGTGGACATGTGTGTATTCTTATAGCTAAATGTTAAAACAGCCAATAATTCTATTTAAAAGATGAATGTTTAGTTGTCGTCTGAACAATATCGATAAACAATCATTTTTAAACATAATTGCCTAGCAACGGGCAAATATGTTGTTGCAATAACAAACCGGTGTTTTATAAGTCTTGTTACAATAAAATTTAGAGCAATACACCAGCCAAAAACTTAATACTCAATTGTTTGGTTCGAAGAGCTGTTTATTTTTAATGTAGTTGGTTGGGTCAAAAAAAAAAAACAGCCAAAATGAAGGGCTTTATAATGAACAGACGGATTTGACTATATCGACTTTTTTCGTCATGTTAATTAAGGTTACAGCTGCTATTTGCAAATAAAATTTTGGAATTTTGAATTTGAATATTTAACGTAAAGATTAGCTCGATAAAATCCATTGTTGAAAAGGAAAATGTTGTTTAACTGGGCACTTGGGCTTGAGCTCACTCAAAATGGGAATGATCGATAATTTCACTCTCTCTTGTGTTTGGTTTTATGTTGCTAGTATTTGTTAAAATGTTGCTGTAACTAGATGGAGTGAACAAAAAAACAACCATAATAAAAACTAAAACGGACGAAGTTGTAAACGAATCTCTAAAAAAAAGAGAAAAATATTTTTGACGCGAGTGCTGCTGACAGGCAAGCGATAAATACCCATTGTAGGGCGTGTGGGGCTTTTATTTTTTTTTAACTGGAAACCTCTAATATTTTAATATAACGAAAACAAGTGAAACAATTTTTTGAAGAGGAAAAATTTATTCTTGAAACCTAATGGTGATAAATTTAGAAAAGAAAAAAAAAATACACAAATAACTTCCTAAGCGCGTGTGCACGTGTGTGGGTATATGCAACATTTCTATAAACGTTCATGTGTGCGTGCGTCACTGCAACATTGTAAAGAAGCGACGCCAACGGTTTGAAAACCTCCAATTTACCCTCCCTCGGAGCAACTTTGATTTTATTTCGTGTAAGTCTATATATATGTGTGTGTTTTTTGTCGTTTCGTAAGTTGAAACTTCTGCCTCTGCTGTCTCTGTGTTGCCCTGTAAACCGTTTGCGTTTCGAAATTAAGCACAAGAAAAAAAATTCAAAGCAACACACACACTGACACGTACATATGTATGTATCTAAAAAAAATCTCTTGAGGATCGCGCGCATACTCTGAAGTGATTTCGTTTTGTTGTGTGTAAAAGTTTTTTATGGAACACCAAACAGCTGACGCTAGCAGCGTCCTAATTATGTATTTTGAGGGCGCCCAACCCATTCTTACACCGATGACCAATGCTTCAAGGTATTCCCCACAAAAAAAAAGTAAAATAAAAAAAAAGAAATTGAAAACCGCAATGAAGCCAAATCAGCAGCTCTCAGCGAATTTATTCTTTTTTACCAGTGCGTGTGTGTGTGTGTGTGTGTATTTTATATGTTGTGCTTGGGTTGCCATAAGAACAACAGTTATTCATACAACTGGACAGACAGGGGAAAGGCATGTGTATGAGTGTGTGTGTGTGTGTATGACAATTAAGCCAAATAGACAATCTCTATTGAGTTAGAAGTGTCGAAATCATCGTTAATAAATATGTTAATGATATTTTAACGACATTCTTCTCAAATGTCAAGCATTTTTCTAACTTAAATTTCTCATTTTAGTGGTTTTCTCTTTAGATTTCGCCATTTACCTTAACGTCTGCTACATTCTATAGTCTTGAGTGTGTTTGCATAGCTGTTTTGTTTGTTTTTTATGGAAAGTATTTCCAACCGCGCAGTTATAAGGCAAATACATATATCTCAGGTATTTCGAAGGGGGGCTGGCTAGAGGGTTTCTCATTACCTGTGTGCCGTTCTTTCGTGCCGCAGCAGAAGCTATACGGGTCGGGTGTATGTAAATAAAAGAAATAAAGCATAAATACATATAAAAAAAAAACATTTCGTTGTGTGTGTCTGTGTGGATTTTCTTGTTGTTGCCTTGCAATTGAGTCGATTTACATTTCTTAAATATTGAACTTAATTAAGATCTGGAATTGGCAAATTGTTTGCTGTTACTCATGCATGCAAGTTGCTCCAGCGCTGAGTCTCGCTAGCAACTGATAATTATGCAGTCGAGTGTGTGTGTGTGTGTGTCTGTTGGTTGCTTGAATTTGTTATCGCAAGAGTAAGAAACTTTGGATTGGCTCATTGGATATATTTAAAGCGTTTTAATTATAAAACCTAAAGCTGCATAACGTCATTAAAATTTAATTTCACTTGACTAAATGGTGAACAAAGAAACAACATTGTGAATATTTGTGAAGGCAGCATTCTATAACACCTGTTCATCTCCCATCTGTGTGTGTGTGCGTGTGTAAATATTAAATTATTTAAAGTGCCACCCATATGTCAAACGTGGAAAAAAGAAAAGCGTGCCGCCCGTCTTTATAGTTGTTGTTGTTGCTGTTGGCATTATTTATAATAATATGAATAATGAACGACGACTCACAATCAAGCCAAACTACTATACATAGTAGTACCAGTTTCTTATACACACACACGCATGCACACAAACACATATTTATCGGCATACGAACTACTAAACTCTCACTGCATTACTAAGTCGGCATCATAGCGAACCAATTGACGCTAGATGGCGCTATCTCTGTCTGTCACGCTTTTGTGACACAGACCAGGGGCAGGCAGGTGCGTAAGCGCTTTTTAATATCAATGGCAGTCAATGTGTTTGTATGCATGTGTTTTAACTAGTTTTATTTGTTTGGTGAATGTCAATTTCATTGTAAAATTGCAGCGTTTTTGTATCAAAAAAATTGCAATCGAAACAAGTTGTTCAAGCCTGCCTGGGTGTTGCCAATTCAATTTTTAATGCGAAGGTCAATCTTAATCTTCATAAACTGATTGAGCTGCCAACTGCATTTAAGTGGCATTTTCGATATGGCAGCACTAATTGTTTTGTTTACTTTTACTATGCAGAGCGAAATTTATAACGGTAGAAATGTCTAGCCCTGCGGGTTGCCGTGTTTATAGATGCGGGTAGTATGTGCGTTTGCATGTGTATGTGTATTTGCGATCAATGGCATTTGTTTGCTAAATAATTTGACCTCTCGAGTCAACAATTAATACACAGCTGCTGCTTATTCTATTAGCTGAAATATATACACATCCATACATTTGCATTTATATGTATTGTATACACATACATATGTATAACAGCCAGCCCAGCATCAGTTCGCTTGATTTTCATTGTCTGCTGTTTTAAAATGTTTTATAGCCAGTTCAACACATACAACCCAGGTAAAGAAACGACAAAAATCTGAGAAGGTCACGGTTATACTTTATGCAAAATAATTTAACACAACAACACCAGACATGACGACCACACAAATCTTTCAGCTAAAGACCAAAAGCGAAAGACAAACAATTTGCTTTAATCGAGGCAACGTGCCAGTGATCTGCCTCTGGCCACTCCCCAATAGTAGGCCTTATAAAATAAAACAAAGAAGAAAAAATGGTCGATGATCGTTAAGTTTACTACTTAACTATATATACGTACAGCAATACATATATCATTTATGGGTTTAAAGAGTTATTACTAGAAGTGCATTCACCTGATCAGTTGAATGAACATGCGCCATTCAACTGTTGGTTTTCATACCCTGGACCTCTACCTGGACCAAGGGTATTTTAACGCCCATAGGAGTTATCTTTACTTTATAGCAAAGGTCCACCAAGGATGTGTTTCTTAGAAGGAACAAATGTTTAGGGGGGATTCAGGCAAACTAATTGATTTTTAATTTAGTTTCAGTTTTTATGACCAAGGGATACAGGGTAAACAGCAGTCGGCAGTAGGGTTTTTCTTATTTTTTGTTTGGTTTATTGCTTTTGCTATTTTTTTTTTTTGCAGTTATTTTGCGGCAACGACGCTGTCACAATATGGACAGCTGTTTTGTTTGCTGGACGCACTCACGTGCAAATAATTATATTGAAATATATCTATGTACATACATATGTATATAAATAAAAAAAAGCTAAAAGCGTTGGAGAAGCACGCGCTTGTTTGCATTTGATTGCATTTTTAATTTTTAATGAAAAAAGATTGCAGTCCAAACTGACCTGTCCCAATATTATCAGTGAGCAGCGACAGTTCATATAAGTGGTGGTAAATTAACTAGACTCAATTGGTCGGTTGCCAACACTAGTAGGGTCAAATACACATGAGGGATATTCTAGTTGGTGATCTAATCTAATAACAGAAAGATGTTTTGACCTATTTGAAATTAATCTCTAGGTTGTTTATACCTCATGACGTTATCACAAATTCAAGATGATTTCCAAGAAATTTAAAATAATGAAATTTAATCGAAAGCATGAAGAACACTCGTTAAAAATGTTCGACTATAAAATACTCTGCTAGCAACATTTTATTCTGCTTAGCAGTAGACCTGACTAGGGTAGGAAATACGCTTATTCCGTATTGAACTTTTAAAATGTGATTTCCGTGTTTTTTTGTTTATGTTTTATTTATTTAGTTTAAGAGGGAATGTAGATTTATGTTTTGTTGTTTTTTCTTTATAATGTTTTCTTGTTATTTGTATTGTCTTGGGCTCGGTAGGTTTCCAAATGGTGACTTTAATGAGATGTTTTTTGTTAATTAAGAGAGAGTTGTAAGTAATGGAAACAAATTTAAGAAAAAATATAAAACTATTGGAAGCAACTACATCATCTTTTCTTTACTTATGTTTTCAAATTGGTTATTTTTTTTTATTTTTGTAGTTGAATAAGTATTTTTTGTTGTTGAATAATTTAAAAATTTTGCAAACACTTGCATGTCCTTTATATGCTTTAGCTTGCTAACCAACACTCGTTTTTGCAGGATACCTAGAGTACGCTTGCCAACACTAGCGGAGCGTCAAAATCAGCTGGCGATGCCATAACAATGAACGGCAAGGAACAAACAGTGGGCGGTGGAGGCCGGGATTTCAAGCGCAATTCAAATGCCTATGCTAGTTTACCAGCCGGATGTGGCAGGCCAAAACACAGGCAGCAGCAGCAGCAACATCAGCAGGAGTCTGATAGCTATGGACTTTCACATAGTTTATCTAGCGACTCTGTGAAGCAAGCGTGCGCCTATTACGATGACGAACTAAGCGATGAGGATTTAATTGAAATACAACAAACTCCGCAGAGCTTTAATCAACAGCATCGGAATCAAGCCCAGAGACCAGCCAGAGGTTTCAAAATGGACACCGATGATATAGAATGTAATGCCTTCTACACCAACGCACAGACTCCGCCATTGAGTACGCCTGTCGAACAGCAGAGCTCAGATGAGGAGGCAATTAATGTCCTTAACGAGCTGGACGCCATATTGGATGTGCATGGCGGCTCACAGCTTAATGGCCATGACACTAGTAGCCCCTCTGTGAACTCCTCGAGCAATGATGATGATGATGATAAAGTTGAAGATTATCTCATGGATTTGGATAACTATTTGGAGGAAATGGACAATGCCTTGAACAGGGAAGAATCCCTGGGTGTTGTGGCAAGTCAGTCTAGCTTTGCACGAGAGCCCAGGACGCGTACCTTACCACTAAGCAGAAAAGGAAAGCAACAGCACAAATCTGGCGAGGCACAGGCGATGCCAGTAACGACTGATAACGAGTTCCAGCGTGGCCATCAAATGCGAAAGACTTTTAGCTGCGGCTTGGCTTCGACTTCGGCTTCGGCTTCAGCTTCAGCTTCGTCAGCGTCTCTGGAAAACCAACCAAGTCTGGATGTCTGGCGACGACAGTCATTGCGTAGGGCCATGGAGCAGTTGAATATGGATGAAACCAAAGTCTGTACTAAAGAGGAGCCACCTACACTGTTAGTGAATCTGCCTTCTCGACACGAGGCAGACATGCGGCGTTGTTTCTCCCAAGGCGATTGTCAATCTACCCCCGAAGAGAGGGTCGCCGCACAAATTGTTGAAGGTTTTATGAGAACTTTACGTTCTGAAACTGGTTCTGTGGTTAGGGTGGGCGATTCAGTCGAAGATCGTCCCTTACAGATGCTAACCCAAGCACACATCTTTGATAATCTGCTCCAAAATGAGCGTCGGACTGCTCGGGCTGTAAGCGAAGAACGTCCGCGTCAATATGGACGACGGCAAGAGGGTCATCCGTCCTTGAGCCCAGTGCGTGTTATTATAGCGGCCTCTTTCACCCGTCCGCAGAGCGCTCCAGTTGCCCATACGCGCTTACAAATGCCAGATACGGAGTCGGCAACTCCCACGCATCATATAATGTCCACTTGCTCCGAGCTCAGCTCTGTACGTTCGTCGACCAGCAGTGGCCGAAGAAACAGCAGTAGCAGCAGCAGTTCAACCAGCTTGGCTGAGCCAGACCCGGATCCCGATCAGGACCAAGAACACACCGAGTTACCTACCATCGCTTGCCGGAGTAGCAGCAGCACAACGCCACTGGAGCCGCTCCATGCTCTTCAGCGAGAGAAATGCGGCTTCAATAGCCAATGGCCGCATGCAGGCAGTCGCACCTTGGCCCTTATTGCCTGCACCTTGGGTGTCTTTAATCTCTGTCGCTTTGCTGTTATCACTCTCCAATATGGTGGCAATTTCCTGTTGCAGTTCCTCATGCTGTCCATCGTCTTTGGCATCCCGTTGTTCTGGCTACAAATGTGTCTTGGGGCCAAAATCCGTGCCGGGCCCGTGTCCATGTGGAAGATAAGTCCTATTTGCTGTGGGGTAGGCATTGCCCTGGTCATGGTCCAATGCTTTCTGGCCATCTATTCTACAGTCTCGGTGGCCTGGATTTTGGTCTACTTGAGAGATGTCTTTCCCACGCCCACAAGGAGCGTCTATCGTTGGCAGGAGTTGGCCTTCCCCTATCGATATGATGCGGCCAATGCCACTGGCAATTTGACTCAGACTGTTGCCGAGTATTTTAACATTGTTGTGTTGCAGCGTCTACAACTGGCCAAGCACCCGGATGCTAGTGGTGTTCGTTTCCATGTTAATGATCGGGTAAGTTTGTCAATATGGTGTTTAAATCCTGATCAACATTTTCACTGTCTGTTTCCTTCAGCAGCTGGCCTTCTATTTGGCTCTAATCTGGGCGGCGGTCTTCCTTATACTCTGCAAAGGTCTCAGGTCCTTGGGGAAGCTCTCGTACCTCATAAACACGCTGCCACTAGTGGCTTTGATTGTGGTCACCGCTAAGTTTGTCTATGTTGTGGGTCCAGTTAAATTGCAAACGGTGAGTTCAAAAGGGAAAGTAACGGCGATGATTTCCATCAATATTTATTCAATTCTTTACCTCCTCAGTATTCGTTCTTTGGAGATTTCGATGACTTCTTGGTCAATCCGTACGCCTGGACAGCAGCCACACAGGAGACATTTCTCACTTGGGGTCTTTTGGGCGCCTCAGTGATAGCCATCACCAGTCGAACGCATGCAAAGGCCAATCATGCTTCTCTACGTTGGGATGCCATATTGATGGTGTTGGTAACCCTCTTGGGTCTAAGTCTGATGGCCCTACTGGCTCTCTGCTGTGCTCAGATCTTGCGAGATCACGGTTATGTCTATGTGCCTGGTTCGTTTGGTAAGTTTTAACAGAGCAGTCAAGTGATCTGCAATTAATTTATTTCACATTTTTCTTTTTAATTTTACAGAAACCCCCGACTGCTATACATCAGTATATTCCCTGACAGCTCATACGAATCCACAGCTGCTGTCTTCGCTTTCCTATCCCAAATCCTGGGTGCCGCACTATTCTTCCTTTATAGGTGAAACCTATCGAAGGAATCGAACTGTGCTGCATATTGAAAGTGGCTTCCAGGCCCTGCGTTTCATCACAGAACTCTTGCCAGCTGTCCTGTCTCTCGCCAGTGACAGCATCTCCTGGATCTGGGCTGCTGTGGCATTTGGCATGTTCGCTGGCTTTGGCCTGGCTCAGTTGTGCGTCATGTGGAAACCCATTTCCAGTGCCCTGGGTAATTCCACCAGCTCAGTCTTACTAAGCTGCGTCACTGGCCTCTTGCTGAGCATCCCCTTTGCCACTGAAATGGGCATTTCCATCCTGTATTATGTGGACTTCCTTCTGGGTGGTTCCTGGTTTATACCTATCATCTGGACGGCACAGATCTTTGGAGTTTTTCTCATACGCGGCCGGCCGTATAACGGCGATGATTTGGTGAATGATCTGCGCATGTGTAGCTCGCTGTCTGCCTTCTTGGCGCTGTCCTGGAACGTCCTGTTGCCCATAGGACTGATTACGTTGTCTGTGATTGACTATAAGGCTTCGCTGTCCAATCAGTTTTACTATTGGCGGGGCAAGTCCTATTTTAGCTATTGGACCCGTAAAATGGGCAGCCTCATACAGATTGGCATTCTCCTGGTCATACCAGTGACGGCCATCATACAGATCTATAGATACTTGACCAATGGACCAGCTGATATACTAGAGGTGAGTGGTTGCTGGTTAAATAAGAGATTTGTTGACTTAACTTGATCTGTTTTAGCGCATTCAACTGTTGTATCGTCCGCCGGAGGAGGGTGAAGAGGTGCGACGCCCAGCGGCACGCACAAGTGCAGGACACAATCGTCGCAATGCACAGCAGCAAGACAGCGCTCAGCTGGAGGCACAGAATGATGCTCCACCCAAATACACGCCTCCGCCTTCCTACACCACAGCCACTGGGGCACGTCTAGCCAAGCTCTTGCGTCAGAGCATACGACGTAGTGTGAGGAGGTGAGAAATAAATAAATTCATGAAAATTCCTCCCTGTTACCCCTCGTGTTCTTTCTCAGAGTTATGGGCGACAGCTCTAGTCGCACCCGTCCCATTCTCAGTTTAGATGCTACCGATTCAGCTGCCTCGCCAGTTGCCCCTCCAGATTATCTCAGTGTCTTAACCAACCCAGCTGGCTCAAGTTCTCATCAGACTGATCAGCCCTCCCCAGGCACCAGCTGCAGCAGTCCCGAATCCATTGAGATTGGCCAACGTCCCGTCGTCCCTGGTTATGCTCAACGTTCGCAATCTCTGGGCAGAAAATTACAACGCTCAGCTGCTGGGGGCATGGAACGCCGTCCCTATACAGCTGAGGATGTGGTAACCATCTTACGTTCATCGGTTCGACAACGTCAACACCAGCAGTCATTAAATGCAGCCACCATATTGCCCCGTCCGCCAGCATCCGCCACAATGTCAACGCACCTGGAGGATGCTTCGTTTCGTTCCATTGAGAATCTCGTGTTGAATGCCGAGCCACCGGACCAAACGCCCGGCGTGCAGCACCAACAGTGCGGTCAAAACAATACATCTGTGATCTAATCGACTAATAATACAAGTTGTATGCATAGCCTAAAACTTTAATCTAGGATTGTCTGTTGGGGAGGATTCACATATCTCTGTATCCTGAAAACCGTTGCTCGGTTTCTGCTTTTGCTTTCATTACCTTTAGACTTGACTAGCTATGTATTATGGATTAGTTAGTACCTAGATAGCTTACTATGAATTACACATTAACGATGTACGAATATAAAATTCGAAAGCTGAATATTATTTTGTAGTTGCGTAATTAATAAACAATTAATTAGACGACACCAGAGAGTTTTGTTAATGCGATTGGAGGAGAGTAAACTGAGAACCATAATGGAAAGGAAATAATTTTGATCGTTTGTTACAGCAGCAATTGAAGTGCGGAAGCCCAGGAATCAAAGGAACAAAAAACAACAGAAATGAGACTATGAAATTTCCTTTTGAATGTCATCGACAGTGTTTTCCTCTGACTTATGAATTCAATTAAAATTTTCCAGGGGAAAATCATCTTCGTGATGCTTAAGCCTGAAGCGAGTGCTTTGTTAGGGGTTTCAATTTTCCAAAACTAGTTTAATAAGGTCAGACAGCAATGATCCTCATCCCCCATCTCATGCATATTCAATGGAAACATAATTTAGACTTATTGCGCGGCAGCAGTTGCCCTTAAAAATAGCCAGACAAAAGGGCCGTCCTACGTGCCCGCGAGTTAAGAGTAGAGTATTTAGGAGTTTAAGCCGATTAATAAACGTGACCAGTGGAAAAACTCACGCTCTGATCAAAACGGAAGTGCGCCGAAAACCAGAATCAACAATGACAATAAGAACAACAGTGGCTGGCAGCAGGCAGCAGACAGTAGCAGCAGCCGCAACAGATTTGCTGTTCTAATAAGCAGAGCATAGAGGGACAGACAGACTGGCAGGAAACGCCAAGTTCAAGTCAAAATATTTCAATGGGTATCAATTTGCCTAGATTTTTTTTTTATGTGACTTGCACATTGCACTTTATGTTGTTGTTGTTCTCTGGCGCGTAAATTGCAAAAATACGAAAAAAAAAAAACGTTAATCCATGGCATTTTGAAAAAGTCACGTACATGGCGGTCATTGTTAAACCGCTAAAAATGTGGCCAGACCAGCGTTTTGTTTAAATGTGACCAAGGAAGCTAAGTAAATAAACTAATACAAATTTCTAATAACTTTAAATACGAATTTTGAATCATTTTCCTGTTAACATTAAGATGTTTATCATTTAACAGACAACATTTATAACAGTCTGGCTACTTTGTTGCTGAACGTAAGCGGGGGATTATTGTTAACAGACATTAGAGTTGGCAAGTTTAAGAAAAAGCTATTTTGGCTAGATTTCTGTTATACAGAACATTGGCATTCAGGATATAGCAGGCAAACTGACATTAAAGCATCAATAGATATATCAGTGACCCTGCTGCTCATTTTTAACAGCTGTAGTCATCTATAACGCTTAAAAACAGTTTATAAAGCCAACTAAAATTCTACATGTAGCTAAGCCTAGCAACATGTATCAGTGTTCAAAAAATGTTGCGCTTTTTCATACAAACAGCTTACAGTCTGCAGAAGCGTGTTCCAGCAACACGAAGCAACTGAGTGAGCGATGCTTGATGTGAGCAAGCGCCTGTTAAATCACTGTTAAAAACACGATTCTTCTTCGTTGCTTATTCACGATATTCCAAAAGTTAGAGTCGAACGTCTAGCGGATTGGGAAAAACTTGTTTAAGCGCTTCGCACGAGAAACATTTTTTATCAATAGGAAAAACTTTAACGAACAATCTAATAACTCTTATAAACAAGCATAATTACAACGAGCGCGCGCGTTTTAAAAGGCAATTAAACTAATATTTCTCACTGTCTCTCTTGAACAAGCTAAGACAAGAAGTTTTAAAACTACCAGACGTGAGTGAACGTGCATGTTTAAGCCGCTTGAGGTTGAAGTTGTAGTTAAAGCCGCCGCCGCCACTGCCGTCGTCGTAGTTGTCGTCGCAGGTCGACACTCCAAATAAAAAAAAAAAAAACAAAAAGGTGCTCCAAACAAGATTTCCACTTGAAATTCCTGAATTTCATAGCAACGCGAAACGAAATAAATCGAAAAATTTTATTTGTATAAAAAGGCGCAAAAATAAAAAAAAAATAAATAAAAAAAAATTTTAAATGAATACGAAAAATTAATAACAACAAATTAATTGCAATTTAAATGCAAGTGTGTGTGTTCTGTGTGTCTGTGAATAAAAAATTGTTGAGAGCAAATCTCTGTTTAGATGGATTAGCGGGAGCTTTACGATTAACTGTTTGTTTTATGATTGCTTTTGGCAGCCAGTGAGAATCACAAAAAAAAAAAAAAAAGAAAGAATAAAAGTAAAAGGAACGGTAAGTGGCCATTTTCTGTTTACTCTAAGTAGGTTTGGAGGTGTTAAGGATAACACCAGCCAGTCAGTCAGTCAGCCCAACCAGCCAGTCAGTTAGTCAGCCAGTCAAAAGAAGAAGAAGAAGAAGACGCAGGAGAGCAGCAACAAGAGCAGGAAACCACTCACATTCATATACAAATTGTTGTAGTTTTTTTTTGCATTTTTTTTGTATTAGCATTTTGATGTCCTGCTTGGCCAAAGTTGACAAACAAACTCACACACACACACACACACCACCGCACACATACACATTTCTACAATACACAAAGGATTTCATTACGTTTTTGGGTGGAACGTAGCCGCCAACTTACCCTCCAAACTTGATGGCTCTGCTGTTGCTGCTTCTTCTTGCCTCTGTATTGCTTATTCGCTTGCTCTGCCAGCGCTGAATGCTGTGCTATTGAATACGAACAGACTTGCGTTATACAGGACAACTGTGTATATGCGTGTGTGTGTGTGCGTGCGTGTGTATGTGTGAGTTGTTTTTATTTATTTTGATGGCGTATTTTGGCATTCCGCTTTGTCAGAAGTGCGTAACTGTAAATGTAAATGTAACTGGGCAAGCAGAAGCATATGTATGTGTGTATGTGTAAGCTTTTGGCTTTGCTGACTGCTAGTTTTGCCTACATACAGGCAGACACACACATACAGGCATACATTAAAATGAATTCGCAATAAATATTGCCTGTGTCAAATGAAAGGGCGATGAGCCAGCATCTCAGGGGACACTAATGTTTTACGACAATTTGTATGCCCCTTCACACACACACTCACACACATACACACACAGAGAGAGTGGAAAACTTAATGCCAACATCAATGGCAAATTAGATGGACTCGAGCAGCATGATATGCTCTACTAATAACAATCATTGAGTGCTTTGCTTTGGCTGACATCAAAACGATTGTTTTCGTTGATTTCTGGGCTGTTATTTCCAATGCATTGACATTAAGGGACAACACGGGACACTGCAGATGGGAGGGGAGGGGATGGGGAGACGTCCACTTATGTCTGCCTCATGTCTCAATTTGTTGTCGTTCAATTGCTGCTGCTGCTTCTGCTGCTTCCAAATGGAAATCGTTTTGTTTTGTCAAGTGACAAATTTTCATTGTCCCCCCAACTCCCCCACACTTCCTATACACACACACACATACACATATATACAGTACGTCAGTCAGTCAGCATTAATCGCTTTACTTAAAAAATAAAGAATCCAAACGACGACGATGCCAAGACAGGCGCACAAGTGTAAATAAACAAAACCAACGGTAGGGAGTTTGCCCTGCCTGCCGCCTGGCTGCCCTGACTCAAAGCCAAGGCAACGACTATGAAATACTTTGTAGAGTTTTATTCAAGCTGCGATATCATATAACGAAATTTTCTTAGTTTTTTGTTGTTTTGTTGTTGAAGTGGAATAAATAAATGAATGGATGCGTGTATTAGTTGGATTTGATTTTTCATTGTGATTTTTACAAGATTTGTTGAATGAAAAGTTTTATTCAAGTATTTCTCATAGGAAATGTCATTAAATACCTTTTAGTCAGGCTTTTTGCCATTGAAAAATTAAGTTAGAAAACTTGTTTTATTGATTTCCTTAGTCATTGGCTTGATGATTAATTTAAATTATTTAAAAAACTGTTTTGTCGGACAGTTTTTTCTGTTCTAATTCCAACACATCGAAGAGTTTTTAGTCATTGAAAGTAGAAATAAAAGTTCCAATTCGGGCTGTTTAATTCTAATGATTTAACTTTAAGTTTTCCCTTAACTATAGCTCTGCATTTTCCTTACTCATAGGCCTAGGCTCAGGCTGATTACTGGCTTTGTGTTTTAGCAGAACAGATCTACCCTGGCTACCCTCCAGGTACTTAGCCACTCATTCACACACAAACGCACACACATGTGCACATTTTCACTTGACAACTTCATGTACTTAAATGTTGTGTTCCCTGACCCTTGGTTTATCACTCGGCTGCCTTTGCTTTTCCTTGTTCTTAAGAGCGGCAGCAGCGGTTTGTTTTCTTAGTTTTAGTTTAATTTCCCCAACACGTTGGCCGGAAAACCACTTTGCTATACTATCAGCTCAGCTCAGCTCAGGTTACGACGATGGTTGCTCTTCATCTAATCTGGCCACGTAAGAGAGACGCTGCTCGTGCCGTCTGTCTGGCTGCTTTTGACTCTGACCGAGGGCCATTAACGTCTTTATTTTGTACATTCAATGTAGTTCAATCGATTTAGTTAAATTTCCTTTGCTGTTGCTTGTTTTTGTTGAAATAAACTGCAAATGGCAGCACAAAAACAAAGCCACAAGACGGTAGCTGCAAATGAAACGAAGGCAGCAGCAAACAAAATTAATTCAATACACAACACACAAACAAGTGCCACATGGTGCTGCCCTCTCAACTAACAAAAACAACAACAAAAACAACAATAAAAAAACAAAACCAAATTGTAGCCAAATGCAGGTTCCAATGCCAGTTCCAGTGCCACACTTTGTGGTCGTCGTCTCTCTGGATCCTTAGTTTGTCGTAAATAAACAATCGCATCTTTTCAATCTACCATTCCCTTCGCTCTTCCCCCCCTTTACCATGGCCCCCCTAACGAATACCAAACAGAATCCCAGCAATTGGAAATCCAAATACAAATCGCATCGTTTGCTTTTTCAACGCGTCTTTTAATGCCGCCGTTAATTGCGATTGGTTTCGAGAGCTTGTAATTAGTTGTGAATTGGATTTGGATTTGGATCACATAAAAGTGTTGATTACACAGCCTAATGATGTTGCCCTACGATGATGATGATGATGATGTTGCTGGTCGCTGGAAATGTTCAATGATAGACATGAACTGGTGGACTGCGAAACTGTTTTCTTTCATTGATATTTCCTTGTGTTCTGACTGGGTGGGATGGATATTAAGGTTAGACGTATAGTACTTAAGGTGGGTGAAAGTCTTAGCACTGACACTTGACTTGCTGGCAGGTGTAAATGTTGGTCAGTTTGTTGAAAGCAGACAAGCAGACTAAAGTACTGAGAGAAAGGCCAAAGCGGGTAGTAGGAGGTTAATTAAATGGGCATTCGAAAAAGAGGGAACTAGGAAGGACTCTGCCACACAAGGGAAGAGCATCAAAATCACTGTTAAATAGGAGCCTTAACCCTTTGTTGCCCTAGTCAACCTGTATGGCATCCTTAACTCTTGGCAGCTAAAACAATTTTGAATAATTGCTGTCCATTGACCATTTTCTAGGAAAAATCAAATATCCGCATCGAGTGAAAAGTTCCTTCATTTTATCAAATCAAAAATTCTAAACAAATTTACCAATTAAAGTTAATTTAAATCAATTTAAAAGCCATTCGACAGGGGGACTGGGGGAAAGTGTTCTATTAAGAATTGATGGCGAGTGAAAAATGATAATTTCCATTGGGCCTTAGCCGAGGCAATTGTGTGGCCAGCTTACGGTTTAGGGCTCATTAGGTTATGGCATTCCATAAATTCCATCATTAATAAGCCCAACAAGACCAAGAGACAGAACTTTCACTAAGCAGCTTAGAAGCCAG
>JAWNPV010000128.1:0-34664 GCA_035078785.1 Collessia kirishimana
ATAGAGACCCAAGAACTATCCAATAACAGGACTACATTTATGTGCGGTCCTTAAATGAAAGGGGCTAAAAAAAAAAAAAAAAAAAAAAAAAAAAAAAAAAAAAAATAAGGGGAAAAACCCGGCGAACAGAACATTTGCATAATGCCCATTAGGGTAATGGCCGTGCAGAGGGGGCGAGAGCTGCAACTGTGTGTTCTGTCTGGGCACTAAAGGAGCGAGTCCTTTAGTCCGGCACGTGCAACGCTTTTCTATTTGTCTGTTTGCAACGGTCATTTTAATTAAGGAGCCTGGACTGAGACTGCGACTGTGGCTGCGACTGTGGATGCTGCAGAAGGTAGCTCATACGCCACTTGGTCCCAACTGTCAGGCAAGGCAACCATTGCGCACAGGCCATGCACAGTGACCTCTTTGTTTCTTGGTATTTTTGCATAACCAACGCCAGAGGTTCAAGCAAAATGGAAAACCATTTTAAAATGTTATTATTTTAATTTTTTTTTTTTATAAAAACAAAGAATCCAATGCATTTGCCTGGGGGAAAACATATTATTTTGCGTTGACTGAACATTATAGCGTCATTCCTCTCAACATAAACTTATTAGTTCAACAAGTAAACTTGGCAAAATACTTAAATATTCCAAAAAAGCATTCGACTGAACAGACAGTTTGATAGTTTGGGAATAGTATAACGAGTAAGTAAGCAAGTCAATGGTGGATTCAATGAATATGCAACAGCTCTATGCAGTTAAGCTGGCTTTAAACATTTTAATTAATATATGTATGTTTTAATTATCCTTAATAAGCTCTGCCAATGATGTGTCCTGAGCAACATGCAACAGCAGCAGCAGCAGGCAGACCGGCCATCAACGTCACTGTCATGGCGTGAAGCCTGATGAGGCTTCTTGGGAAAATGCCTAATAGAGATGAGTGCGGCCTGTGTTCGTGAGACTGTCTGCCTGCGTGTGGAACAGGAAAGTGAAAAATTATTATTATTATCAGGGCTTTTAAGGTAAGGACAGTACAATCCATAGGAGCCACAAGCTCTAAAGAGTAGACGACGGGCTGGCTGGCTGACTAAGGAGGCTGTCAGGCTTTCTTCTATGCATTGATATTTGATTTTAATCAGTTGATCTGGGCAGTATCTTCGTTATATATTCAAAGCTATGGCATTTCCTGGACTTTTTCTACGAATTATCATTCTTTAAGTCTTTTGTTTTCACGCACGAAGCTTTCAGAAAAGTGTATTCCTTTCTTCATATTTGTTTTTCATTTGCCTTTAATTGCAGGCTCATTGGGCATTGTCCTGGCACTTGAAGCTGTCAACATCAGCGACTTTGTTTTGCTGGCATTCATTTTTGCTTTGTGTTTTTCTGTTTTGTTTTTTTTTTTTGTTCCTGGTTTTCCTGCTTCCTTTTCAATTCTCATAATTAAGAGATAAAACGGCCGAGTCCGACCTACCTACTGGAGTCTCGTATTAATTGCAAACATTATGTTTGCCAAATGGCAAATGGTCGGTCGACACAATGGTCAGGGGGCAATGGAGCGAGCGTCCTAGCTTGGTCAGGCTTTGCTTACAACGCAGAGTTGTTTCTGTTGCATATCTTCAGGGGTTATATAAATATACGCGCGTACATGAGTGTACATTGAGAAAGCAGGCCAAAAGCCTCATGTTGGCAATTGGTGTCAACTGCATGAAGGCCATTTGCAACCCTTCGCCTGCACATTCCATTCCTCTGGCCCTCTGTTTTAACTTTTCACAGCCACAAAGTCATACACTTTAAATGCTGCCAGTGCGAAAGTGCACTTGTTACTGTTTTTCTGCTTTTTTCCTTGTTTATTTTTTGTTTTTGTTTTATTTTGGCTTTAGGTCAAGTATCAACATCAGCGAGAAGAAATTCCTTTGTGAGTGTTTCTGCTTAATTATATGATATCCTACAAGCAGACTTTAATGAATTAAATATGAGCTTTAAAGTTTTTTGTTTTTGTTTGGATTAGTCTCACAGGCATTACTACATCATATAGCTGTCATATAAAACAGAGAACTGTTAAATGAGTGATGAAGAAGCTTTGTGCTTCGGCTGAGCCAAGAATATCCAGGGTATCCAAAGGGATATTAAAGCAGACGCTTGTACCTCTAATACCCCCAAGAGATTTGAGCTTTTAAGCGACCCTAACTGCCGAATATTTCCATTACAACCACCACATCGATGTTAACAATTCATTTCATATTACAAGATACCCATCGCAAAGCCAATTGTCATTTCCTAGGCCTGGAACAACATTCATTCAACTGATCTTATACTAATTGAAGCAAAAAAAAAAAGAAAAATTGCCATTAAGGATATGAAACAGGCGAATCGGTTTGCTTTCTTGTTATACATGACTCTTTTCTTGGAACACAATCAATTACCCTTCGCCAACTAAGCTAAACGGTGTGCTATCTTCTAAATTTCTTCTTGACTTTGCTTGGCGTTTAACTGTAGTCCTATAGGACCAAAACACCGCAGCATTAACCCGCCGCTTGAAGGGCATCCAAGCATTAAAGCTCTTTAGCCGGCTGCCAAGGGCTACTTCTGGTCGGGTTAGACTAATTAGAGGATTGCGGCGACGGCAACCGTTAAGTGCTGCTGCTTTAAAGTTGCCTGCTTTTGGGCGTTGCCGTTGTAAAAATATTGTATATACAAAACAGAAAATAAATAAAAGAAATCACAGAATGGCAATGTTCAGCGCAGCGCATAAACTCCGCCAAATTGACGCAAATTGGCATGAGGCTGGGTAAGCACATCATGGCAATCAGATTAGCTGCTAAGGCCCAAGTAGCAGCCAGAGACATCGTCAACATCATCAGCCAGGAGCTTAATCGTCATCATCGTCATGTTTTCTGCTCATCAAATGCCACGTTGTCGACCCCCCCATTGGTTCCCTGACTTAGTTACAGCTTCGCTCGACTCTCATCTTCGTCAGACAGCGTTTTTATGCTTCGTCTCCAATTGGAGGCAGCCACGCAGCGTCTTGCAGCTGCTTTCAATCATGACGCACGGATTAGGACTCAGGTTAAAGATTAACAATGGCTTTGGCAACGGGTTGTACTGGTTAGTCAGACAGCAACCTTGCAGTGTTGTTACGCTCTACAGTATGTTCGGGGCGGTGTGGCTGAGGCACCTGCCAAGAGTTAAGCCGATTGGCAACCAGACAGACAGAGAGAGAGAGAGAGAGAGAGAGAGACGTTGCTCCTGGTTCAAGGCTTGCTAGAAAGTCTCTACATAGAAAAAAATTTCTTAAAATGTGTGTGTGAAAGAGGAAAGTTCTCAATGACAGCAGAAATGCTGAATGGATTCGAAATACTTTCCAGATACTTTCTGTATTCTATGATTGACACTAAAAAAAAGAGAATTTTTGATACTACAAATGTGAACGGCGCAGGGAAAAATCCCCAGAAAAAAGAATTAAATATAGAAAAAAAACAAAGAGCTGCCAGCCATTAGCTGTTGATGGCGATGCGAGGATAAGAAAAGCAAAGAAAAACTTGAACAAAAGTCCGAGAAACTGTACAAGATGATCCTGGATAAAATACCCCAATAAAAGAACAACAATTAGTGCATACTTCTAGGCTTAGACCAAACGGCAAAAAACGCCAAAGACAACATGGGCAAGGGAGAGTGCAAAGTATGTAGCCGAAACGAATTGGGCAAATAATAGCATAGAAAGACAAAGACAAAGACAAGGAAAAAGCAAAGAGTAAATGCCGAGGCGAGGCGCGCAGACAATAATCACAGCCAAGTGCTGCATATTTATAGGCGCAATCAAGTTAATTGCGCAAGCAGAGATAACACCAAGCACAGCCCAAATGCCAGTACAAGCTCAAAGCAAGAAAGAAAGGGAAGAGGCAGTGGCAAACGCCTAATGGTGTGGCAACTGAAAGGTCCTCGATGTTTCTGTTTTGGCCATCGGTAGAGGCCATAGCCAGTTAACTTAATTGTGGGCAGTTAGTTGGTCGCTTCAGTTAGCATTTTTCTAGTGAAAAGCGTCACACTCGTAATTGGCCCTCAAAGTTCAATGCTTGAGCAGCAGCAGTAGCAGCAGCAAGAGTTCTTACAAAGAGCTAGCAAGCTGTAACGAGCGCCTATAAATATGCAAACATTTCGTTGCCAGAGCACAAAGTCACTTCAACTTGTACACAAAAATTATTCCACCCAATGGCGAGGAGGGGGGGGCAAGTGGCAAACTTTGTTTGGCTGTCTCAAAACTTGGACTTAATTTACGATTTGAATTTTCAAGTTGCTTCCACCAGCCACCAGCTTATAAAATTAGCAAGCGAATTAATGAGAGGCAACGCTGTCGTGGACAGCACCGGATAGGGACAGAGAGGAGAGGGTTGCAGTGGCGCGGCAAAGCTCTTAATAACATCAAATCCGCGCCAGATATTATAAATTCTGCGTTTAAGCGTAAGCATGACGCCTGCAAGTATACTATGGCGTTGGCTGCCACCGACTGCGTTCATTTTGTCGCCATTGCATGCCATCAGCCAAATTGCATAGTTTGGTTCGGCGCCTGTTTGCGAGTCCGCGGTGAATTTCAATTATCCCTGATGGTCCGGCTAACATTTTCATTTTCATTTGCCTCCTCCTCGTCTTCGGCTTCGTGCTCTTCGCGCCATTGTGAGCCGTCTTGTATATCATTTACAGTTTTTATGCATGTTTTCCGCTTTTCTTTCACTTTTTCCTCTACACTCCATCGCTTTGCTCTAGTTTTTTCAGTTTTTTTTTTGGGCTTCTGTTCCTGTGCCGGCCATTTGCGCTGTAAATTGTTTGCATACAATGAAGCTAAAATCACGAAGGAGGAAGGAAGCAGCAGGAGTCAGAGGAAAGCCACCCGCCCTAGCTTTTTGCTGTCCCGCTTGTCAGCTTGCTGGCTGCTCTGGGTCTCGGTCTGGTCCGGGTCCTGGTCCTGGTCCTGAGCCTGGGCGGGGTCTTAACTTTTGGCGGGCTTATTTGTGTGGCCAGATTAAGTTTCAAATTGATGTGCGTTTTGAGTCGTTTGTGCTGGAGCTGGAGATGGAGCTTGTGGAGTCAGAGCCGCTAGACCAGAGCATTACAGCTAGTTTCTTCCACTGGCCCTGGCCAAACTTGGGCTTCTGGGGGTCTGAGTCTAGACCAGACTCTAGTCGTAAGCCGCATTGATGGGCAAACTTTAATTTGATCATTTTTTGACCAACTGGCCGCACCTTGATGTTCCACATTGTTATAATGAGTGTCAGGCCAGGGGGCTCTATGATTCGATAGGGCAGAGCAGAAGCGTCAGGCTGGTTTTTATGTTATTGAACAGGGGATTTATAAAACGCAATAATTAGTAAAAAACAAATGCAAACATCTGATGACAGAGGAAGTCTATAAGCAATGCACAATGAATTCAGAAAAAAGCTTTGATCAGAAGTGGAAAACCTTGACTGAAGCGCTTAATGTGAGGCAAAGGAAAACGATTCACAGCATTCTGCTGGACAAGGAGCTGTAAATTAACGGCAACTTGCTCTCTTTGCTTCTCACAGAATGTAAGCACAGCTACGTGAACTCTCACGTCTACCTGATCCTTTTTTATCATGAATTGTTATATAGATGATCACAAAGCTAGAAATTGAAAGTCCAGGCAAGCGAATAGGCAAAGTCTGTCGTGATCTTGAACGGTTACCATTCAAGCCACTTTCCTTTTAAGTAACACGGTTCATGCGCTTGCCTGACTGAGTCCTGCCCTGTCCTGGCCTTTGGGCTCCATGCTGTTTGCTGTGTGTTGGCTGTCACCTTTGCCAGCCACTTCCGGCATCTTGACAGCCAAGCAAGGCAATTTATGTGGGGCGCTTGTGCTGTTCCCTGTGCCATTGTCTTGGACTCAGTGTTGTTGCCTTTGAGATGTGGCAGCGTTAAATGCTGAGGACACTTTTTCTCCCTCTAGTAATCGATGGAGGTAAGCGAACAAAGCATTAGCAAACACACACACCCACCCATACATAGACTAACACATGCCTACTTGTATGTGCGTACTGTGTTTGCGGTGTGAAAAAGTTGCGAATAAAATTTCCATATCAGCAATTTTATTTGCAACAATTTGGCAACATTTTTGTTAGCAAAGCACAAGGGCCAGGTAGACCGGATCGGTGTGAGGGGACTGGATTTGGCTTTGCCTGCCTTGGTTTTCTCTGCGGCTGGCTGGCGGTGACGTATCAATTTCCGCTTGATTGCATTACAAAAACAAAAAAAAAAAAAAAACAAAAACACAGGAAAGAAAGCATGAAAGAGAGAGCGAAGCAAAAGTTTTTGGCGCAAATTAAGTTTTGGCTCCGGTGCTACAAATACAATTTTTGCGGCAAACGAAAATCGAAAATAAAGTTAAAAATTTTACGTTTTGCCTGCAATGGTTTTCCCTCTCTCACTCTCTCTCTCTCTCTACCTCTCTGTGTGTGTGGGTGTGATTGTGTGGGTGACACTGTTAGAGGAAAAACTTGGCCTGGCCCCACAAAACTTTGCCAAGTGCAAAAGTTTACAATTTCTACACAGCTCGCTCGCCTGGTCGCCTGCTCGTCTGCTCGCTTCCATGTCGCTGGAGTTCAAGTTTAAAGGTTAATGATACCGCAAAGTAACACAAAATAAGTTAAGAACAGAGCGAGTGCACGCCATGAGCAACGGGCCCCAAAAAGTAGGCAACGCTTGGGTGCCAATGATGGCGGAAAGCGGCCAAAAGCGCTTTTGATTGGATTTGTGTAGTGAAGCGACCACGGTTGCTACGTGCTGCCGTGTGCATTGCGTACCACGAAATCAATGTGACCAGTCGAATAAAAATTCCAACTTGGTGTAATGGAAGGCAACTTGAGTGCAGGTTATGGTTTCTCCCCAGTGAAGACGCCTTGATTTTGGCTCCACTTGGACACACCTGCAGATCAATTATCAATTCGAATGATGAGTGAAGAAATCCAATGAAAAGAACCGCTGAATACATGTCAGGGGTTTTGATCATCACTTCAGGACTTTAGTTTATCGATTGCGTTTATTACTTGGCTTCGTGTATCTTTTCTCTGAAAAGATCCCTGAAAAGACAGCTGAAATGCTGCATCAGACGAGTGAGCAGACTTAAAAAGGTTCTACGACAACAAGATGCAAATTGAAGTCATCGAATCTTTATCTTTATCATTCGTAAATGATGCAAAATATTCAAGCAGGGAAATAAGGCACCAAAATATGTTGCAGCCTGGGGACCCTTCAATCAGACAGAATCACACTGAAGCGCGCATCGTAGGGATCAAAATCCAACTCCATCTGTGAGACATAGGGTGGCGGCTCATTGGAATGACTTGTATGGGCGATGGGCAGTGCGATCACTGGCTGTTCGCTGAGGGGTGACATCAGGGCGCCTGTAGAAAAAGCAGTCTGCTGAGTGAAAGGAAAATGGATTGGCAGGCCAATGTCTGCGACGGAGAGAGTCCCGGCTGAGGGTGAATAGCAGCTTTCGAAGAGGCAGCAAGCTCGAAAGGCAGCCAACATATTGTCGAATGTTTCGCGAGGAACTGGCGGTTTCTGTGGACCAGACCTAGTTATTTACGCATTCCATGGCCTCACATATCATAAGAGCCCCAACGGTTTGACAGTTGGTTTTGCCTTTGCCAAGCCGAGAGGGCAGATAAGGCAATCTGGAGTCGGAGAAATTGCTGAGTGGAGCTGAGGTGCGTGTTTATTTTTTAATAATCATTAAATTCATGTGCACGTAGCGCTGTCGACTGACAGCCAACAGATGTCAGGATTCGCATTTGTGTGAGTGTAAATGCGTGTGTGTGTGTGTGGCCGTTATCAAACGAAAGCCACATGCGAGTGATAGGGCAACTCAAGGCCTTTGGGCAAAACAGTAAAGAGAAAAAAAAATTTTTCCCGCTCCTCTGCCTTTTGGCATTGTTTGCTTAGTGAACATTTAATTGTTGTTTGCATTTGTATTTTGGTTTATTTTTCCCCACCCACAACCAGTCACCCCAGAGCATCCGTAGGGCCCTGTGCCAGCCACCTCCGCTGTCTGTTTTTTAATAAGATTCCCCCTCCATTTGACAACCAGAGCAGCAGCCAAGCCAGGAATGTTTTGCGCAAATTTACATTTTAATTTCTTTTAATTAAAAAAGGAAAAAATACAGCCCAAGTGCTCTGGCAAAATACAGCATTGAAATTGTTTTTTTCCTTTGTGAATTTTTTACTTTTTTTCCATCTATTTGCCTGGCATTAGCATTCGAGCGAGACAACGGACAATGGAAATGAAAACGGTGACAGCTGTCAATACAGCCGGAAAGGATTCTTCTTACCTTGGATATAAGTAGCAGGCAAATGCCTTGAGGAATCTATCCCATTAAATAAATTAACATTTTGTTGCTTCCCAGGCCTACAGTCTGGAAAGTCTTTGGAGAAACCATTTGGTCAAGGGCATCAGAAATTCATCTTGAGTCCATTGAGTTAGTCCGACTCTTGCTGGCCTTACTCTGTGGCTCCTGCGGTATTAAAAGTTCTGTGGCTGGGTTGCTAGGAGGCTCAGGGTAATTATGGAACAAAAGTCAACCAGAGTTAGGCAAAAATGCACTGCACAGGTGACTCTGTATGTGACCTTTGAACTGCTGCTCTCATAGTAATTTTCAATTTACTTTGGCCTGGCAAAGGCTACTAGACTTGTGCTGGACTCCACTCTTGTTACTTTTACATGTGTATCTCTAATTTTATACTGAGATGAAGAGAGCGCAATAGAGGGAGGCACAGCCCACAGAACTGGCCAACAGCAGTTTGCACAAATTGTTGTATTTACCTTTCCGGTCAAGCCAATGCATTGGCAACGGCAATAGCAATGGCAATGGCAATAGCAATGGAATTGGCAATGGAAGTGGAAGTGGCTGAGAGAAGCTCTAGTCGATCCAGCATTACCATCTCCATTTCAGCTTCATTTGCTTTATGTAAATTTCAAAGCCCATCCCGATAGCCCCACAGAGCTGAAGCTGAAGCAGACGAATGTGGCAGCCATTTCATCGCATCGCTTCCAGCCGCCCACTGGCTGTGCTTCTAGTGACTTGCAGTTACCACTGTCGATGCTGCCATGGCTAACATGGCTGCCACTGCACCTGTCAGCCAGTTGCCACCCAGGCACAGCCATTTGTCTCCTTGCCGCCCTGCCGCCGCCTGCTGCCGCCTCAGTGGCGCCACAACGCTCAAACAAAACGTTGCGTAAGCGTTTGCCAAAGTTAAACCCAAGTCGGGACTCCTCCATGCTGCTGCCTCTTGGCTGCCAACACTAACTGACTATCGTTTACTGGAACTGAAGCTGGCGCGGCACATGTCTGCACGTTCATTTCTCTCTATTTTTTTTCCGTATTTTTTTTTGTATATTTTTTTGGTGTTTGCTCCGGCTCCAATGGGGCTGCCTGGAAATTGCATTGAGCTGGCAAATTTCTCTGGGCTTGCTTGGGCGCTTGGCGCTCAGCTCAGCTGGCTGGCTCCATTGTACCACCTCATGCTCTGCACCGATGCTTGCAGTCTCATCCTCGGCCTGGGCAACCATTTGTTTCTTGAATTGCGGCGCGTTACGTTTCATTTTCAATTTTCATGGCATGTGCTTTTGTGTGCCGTTTTCTTTCCATTTTTCCCACTTTTTTCTAGGTTTTTTGGGGTTTTTAAGAAAGTTTCCAAGTTTCCACGAATGCATGTGAATTCAGATCTTTAATCCGCGCGGAAAACCAATTTTGTATACCAAAAAAAAAAAAAAAAAAACACATTTCGGTGGCTACCAAATGTATTTTTGAAAGTTGCCTTCTGAAAAGCTTTGGCAAAAGTGATTTCTCAGTTTCACAATCAATTACAGGGCAGGAAAAATGAGCAGCAAGGCGGTGCAGGTGGAAGGAAACCAAGCAGATAATTGACTAACTTATAAGAGAATAAACTGTGTGAAGGATTCTTGCTATAAACTAATTTAAAAACCCCAAAAAAGCTTCAAGAAGAAAGATCTGTCTTGTGATCTACAAGATACATTTTATGTTGCATTGTTTTTGGCGCTTTTCAAAGGACAGCTATATATCCTGGGTTTGCAGGCTTGACAAAGGGACTTGGGGAAACTCGGTGTAGACATTTTCTATCCCTGCAAGCCTGACACAGCGCTCTGACCTAATGTCAAATCGACTGAACAGGTCTGGTTAAAATAATTTTTAGTTTTATTTCATTGTTCATCTGGAAAGCAACAGAATAAAATAAATAAATTGTAAAAAATAAAATTTTTTTTTCTAAAAATATTCATCTGAAATATTTTGTGCGAATTTCTAGTGACTAAAAGTTAAAATGTATAGAAATTTTAATATTTCCCAGTACCTGGCAGAAGGCTCTGCAGATCTCGGTGCCTTAGGTGGCTACCAAGGCATCTTCAACTCGAACAGCGAGGATGACTTCGGCCTGTGTAGTGTGGCGCAACTAAATGCCATTAAGGTAAGCGTATGTGATGTCAATTAAAGCAGTCGAATCCTAACCGTTTGCTGGCCTGTTCAAGGCATATTTGAATGCCGAGCTACACGATGTCCCCCGGTTCCCCACTATGTTCTTGATAGACCTTCTATTTCTACAAGAGTGGGCCAAGCGCAAGGGCTTCGTGAACTACGATCACCAACGCAGACTGACGAGAATGAAGCTCGCTCTCAAGAGGGCCAAGCAGGCGAAGAAAGGGGATTCCCGGAGGTCGAGGAGAAGCACATCTCGCTCATTCAGTGTTAAACAGTTCGGCGAGTTTAGGTTGAACAACCCATTTTAGCCCTATGCATTTGGCTAACTGTAAACCGCGTAATTGAAATATTTAAATTTAATGTTAATTTTAGGAGAATATATTTAAACTCTAATGTGATTGTCTTGGATGAGAAATAAGAAACTTGGCTGTCTACTGTCCATTCCTACACGGTCTCAGTGTCGCCTCTACCTGTGCCTACCAAGTTTATTCAAACAGTATGTGAAAACGAATTGATTTGAAATATACTTGGCCACTACGATGCCAGGGGCAAGTAAGCCGGCAGGAAGTTTCCTTCTGGCCCTTAAGCCGGAACAAAAACTTTTTATTAACTCATTTGCGTTAGTTGTATAATGAAAGGGAGGAAGGAGCAAAGGGAAAGGAAAAAGTGGAAAGAAAGTTTTGAAAATATAATCATAATAAAAATGAAATTAAATAAAATGAAATGAAAAGCCATGAAAAACATTTGCACTTGTTCAAAAAGTAAGCGAAATAACAACAAAACCAAGACTCTGAAATGCCGAGTCCATTAGCTTCTCAGGACTCTGAAGGGGGGGTGGCCATTGAGGGCCTGGGCTGCCATTAAATATTTACTTGGGGCTCTCATTTCCTTTTACTTGCCAAACACACGCGGGCAGCAGGAAGGGAACGCTGGATGGTAGAGGGAGGGGGGGAGTAGGAGACTCCCTCCTTGGTCGCAAGCCAGATAAACATAACCATTTCGTTTTATGAACAACAATCATTGCTTTTGATTGCCGCCCTGATCGCTTTGACGTCGGCGGCTTTGGCTGCAGCCTGGTCGCCATCGCTGGCTTCGCCTCCTGGCAAAGGTGTAAAATGCCGCATTGCTTAAATTTTTTATGGCCACCATCTAGCAGAGGCGAAGGAGTCCAAACTTGTCCTATAGGCTGCAGCTACTCTGGCTGTTGCTGTTATTGTGTCGTTTTCATGATTGAAACTCATTTTGCTGGCACGACTGGGACGGCTGGCACGCCTGGCCTAGAGCCAATTGCCAATTGCCACACGGCCATATGGTCAAAACCTGTGAAGAATTTTGGTTGAAAGACTTTTGCTATTTCTCGTTCAGTGTTGGGGCAGCGGCAGCAATAATTGCCCATTAATAATTGAGATTTAGTCCTTATGGTTGCCTGGGCAATACCTGACCCTTTGGTAATGAAAGTTTGGGCAGCAGTAGCTTCTTTGCTTCGCCAGTGATTGATATTTTTAAACCAGAAAAATCTCAGCGCCATGAGCTTTAGCCAACAACGATAGAAGTATGAAGGGGGACCACAGCAATCACGCAACTGAAACTTGTAACAACTTTAATGAAATTTCCTGCATATTAAGCTTAAACTTCCTTTAACAAACCGGCGAAGAGAAAAAAAAGCAGAAAACAAGTTCAAGTTGTGGCCAGCAGAGGCTACACTTGGCACCGTGAGCTTGCTGCGTGGGCTTCCCCTGTTTAATTTCCGTTTTTATGTGCTTGCTGGGCGTTGATGGGTCCTGCGGCTCCGGGCTTCCAAGCATGCGAATACGGAGAAATTACGCGATACGCTGGCTTTGTCTATCTAAGGGTGTGCGGAGCACCTTTGACAATGAGGAGAGAAGACCAAGGGACACCTGCTGGTTGTCTGGACAATGCGCTAAGGCCAGCAGCGGGCCAACAGCCGCCAGCTCAATGCTGACGATGATAAGCATAAAATTATCGACACAAAGCAAAATTTTTGTAATCAAGATTTTAATTAAGTTGCGATTTTGTTTCCTTTTTTTGTCGGAGCCTGAGAACAGAGCATGGGAGAAGGTAGTAGGTTGCTCAAGGCGGTCTTCCTGTAACGCTGACAGCGTTTCGTCAGTTTGAATTGAAGGAAAAGATGCTAACAGAGAGGATCCAGTCGCCAGACTACGGATTTGCTTTTATTTCCGACTCTGGCAGGCAGCCTGGATGGCTGTCTGGCTATCATTGCGTAAATTTATGCAAATCGCTGTTGCTCAAGTTTTGAGTTTCGTTTTTTAACTCAAAACTGAATTAAAAGTAAAACGTTCAAATATATGTATGTGTATGTGTGTGTGGGTGACACACACACATAAGACGGGAGCAAAGCAAATCGTAATCGAAGCAACAAAAGAGGCGGCATAACACAACGATTAACGATTTTAATGAACACTTAGACCCGCCTCCGCAATTATGAGATATCAGACACTGCACAGGGCAAGGAGGCAAGGAGACAAGCTGAGCACTGGGAGGTGCATTAAGCCGAGGCACGTGATTGCCCGAGGTCCTGGAAATCCATAGAAAGGGCAGAACATTTATGAAGTCAGAAGAGAACAAAGAGTTTCCTCTGCACAGCTTTTCCTTAGGGCGGTAATCGTTTTGGGTGGCCAGAGATTTTGCTTTGAAAGTGTGATAATGGAAAAGCGTAGAGCAGTTGTCATAGGAAATCCAGAAATGCACCTTCTAGTCAGCCTAATCACCTCCATAGAAACCAAGGACTGATGAGTCCTTAAGTTAATGAATCTGTCCAGCTGTGTGCATAAAACTAGGATAAACAGCTGGACAATTTGCACCATTGATAATGCAATCAATTTAAGTGGATCTGCTCCATTACGCTGTGATTGTGCTCTGCTACCATCTTTAAATCTTGGCATACAGTGTGGACATCAAGCCATATACATACGTGGCAGAAACATTCTCAACTGTCACCCTTCCTCCTCCAGTCAGCTCCAACGATGCGATGAACATTTGTCGCGCATGGCCAGGACATCGTGACAGTTTCAGCTGCAATTGCCATTCTCAGTTAATTTATACGGGGAGGCAGCTTTAAGCTGTGTCAGCTGGACAGGGACTGGGACAGGTACAGGACCAGGTAGAAGGAGTAAGGATAAGGGACAAAGGCAGGAGCAGGGGCCAAACTGGGAAATTTATGCGCTACCATTTGGAGTCAATAAGCGCATTTGTCTTAAGCTAGACAGCCTTGAGAAAGTGTTTGCGGATATTTAAGAAAATTTATTTAATTCACTTTGCCCTCAGATATACAGCCAAAGGTATCTGGTTGGGTTAAGGATGCCAGTTGGCTTGCCCAGGCAAAGAACACGAAGAAGAAGACGAAAAGAAGTCAGTTTCTCAGCATTTGGCCCGGCAATTTGTCAGACGGCGCTATCATTGTCATTCTGGTTGCTCCTTGCATTTGTCCTCTTCCCTTCGATTTCCATTTCCATTTTCATTTCGATTTCAATTTAGATTTCCCTGCCAGGTCGTTACTATGTACGTGCCAAGCCCGAGTCTGGAGAAATCTCTAAAGATTTTCTCCCTAGGATCCCTCCCATTGGAAGCTTCTCCCAGGCGCTGACTGACTATTCAGAATTCAATCAAATGCATTATTCTGGAGGGCAAGAGCCAGGTGAGTTTGATTTTTAGCTGCCACATTGGAAGACACAACTATTGCCAGAGCTAGCTGCGCAACCCTGCCGCATGCCACATGGCAGATGCCTCTGCATATCATTCATGCCACTACTACTGTCGCTGCTGCTGTTAGGAATATAAAAACAAACGGTTATTATGCAACCAGACCAGCCAAGCAGGCAGCCAGTCAGCCGACCATGCAGCCAACCAACCAACCAAGCACCCAGCCAACCAAGTAGCGACCAACTGACTCCGAAGACGCAGCAGACGCTTTTGTTTGCTATCCGTTATGATGATTATGATGATGATGATGATGATGATTATTATTATTATTATGCATACTGTATAGAGTGTATTACATTTACTGTTATTTTTATGAACTATTCGTACAACCAAAAATATTAATATAGCAAGCACGCTAAGTAGTTGCAGCTGCATAATTGTGGATTCATGAACTGAACTGCTATTGATATCGTGTGCAATGATCTATGTGAGCTTTTCATCGTTCACACAGTACGTCAATTTGTTTCAAACGGGACCAAAAAGAACCGGCATTCTAAGAACACAAAACAGCTAAACACAGGGCAAAGGAAACTTTCCTAATTGAATAATTTTTCAATTAAAAATATTGATTTTTATATAAAAATTAGTTAGCATTGTTGCAAACACTCTATGGATTCTGCTATATTTACTAATTTATACGATAGGCGATATATTTATACAATAAGCGATATATTTACACAAACCAAAATGTTTTACATGTTCAACTTTGGAAACCTTTTTGTTGAAATTGCTGATAGTAATATGCTGATCTATTAACTAGCTATTATAAAAGAAACTATTAAAATACTAAAATATCGATTAAAATAACAAAATTTACAAATTGGCTGCTGTTAGTTTTACAAAAATACTCAGAAAAATTGTTAAATCGAAGAAATTATCTATTGAGGTTAGGTTTGAGATTGTATTTATCTAATATCTTTGATAATGAACGTTAGATAACACAAGCAATCGTTGTGAGTAGCTGTTAAAAATATTTGAATCTTAGACCAGTAAAAGTTGGAGCAGAAATAAAACAATGATAGTTTGTTGTGTGATATTTATGGTCAGAGAGGAATGTAATGTAATGTACTTTAAGTATAGGCAAGCGCTGGAAAATCTCGGTTATATGCTTACTGCTTACTGGTTTTTTCTCTATCTTAAAAGTGCTAAACGGGCGGCATTTTGATCCGGTTAAGAATTCTGTGAGAAAGAGCTTAAGAATACATAATTACCAGGAGTCAGCTATGGTCTACCCTGTTAGGCTTAATTAAATGTTGCGATTACAGCATTCTGTTTACAAAAGCTTTGCCATTTTACAAAGTCTTATGGAACCTCTGGTTGCCTATTGTGTACTGTACTTTGTTTCTAACCCTTGAGCGTAACTGGAACTTTTGCAATTTCTATTTTAGCATTCCAGTCCAAGTTGTTCAAGTTGCGTTTTTCCGGTTCTAATTGAAATGGCTGGGCATCGAGCGTATAATTCAACACTCGATTTGATTTTGGTCCTTTCAACCATCCGCTTTCTTCTACGTTGCCTGCCAAGGAATTTTACTAATTATGCGTTGCCTGCGTACGTGCACAGGCAGCCAGATGATGGGGCTTTGGGGTTGAAAGAGTCCAGGTGGACTGCGTTAGAGATTTGCCAACTGCACACCCCCGCAGTTTGCACCACGCACCCAGCTTCCTCTTCCAATCCAATGGACCACAACAGAGAGACCAACAACAAAACACAAAAAACACACAAAATGGCAAGAATATCAAAATGCCTGGAGGGGTCAGTCCAGTCGGCTCCCCTCCGTGTTCATTTAAATGGCGTTTTCTGTGATTAACAATTACAAAATGTAGCTGCAAAAACCTCCACAAAAACTTAACAGAAACTCCTCGTTCCCACAATTTCAATGGGGAGCAGCAGCAGCAGCCTCAGGAGAGGGAGGGAGAGTGGGGGTTTAGCTACACGTTCCTGGTTTTAGCTGCCACACAGTGAGTTGCCATAAGCAATTTAGCTAATTTTCTACAATACAACCAACCAACGCGAAATAATCGAAGCGTGAGGACAACAGCAGAAACAACAGCAAAAAAACAGCATCAAAAACCCGAAATTGACACTGAATAGGAAGCCGGAGAATTGGCTTCTCTGACCACAAAGTTCAACGGTTTTGCTCTGCTTAATAGATTTTTTTGAATTGCTTACATTTTCTAAATTTCCTGTGAACTTTGATTAATTTTCTATCTGATAAATTTAAGAGACTTTAAGTGACAATTGAGTTTACTGCACAAAATTTTTAAAAAACGGTGACTTTATATAAAAAATATAATTTCTGGAACCTTAGACGATTCTAAAAAGTTAATCCCAAAGCATAACGGAACGTATTTAAACTAAAAGAAAAAAATAATAACAAGAAATCATAGATTTTTAATTCATATATAGAGGATTTTCATTTGAGTTACAATCCATATCAGCTAATAACACTGGTTAGGATTAAGCAATGATCTTTGCACGTTGAATATTGTAAAATACGTAAGGGAATATGAAAGCACAAAAAGAAAAAATAATGTAAATACTGATATCAGAACTTGTAAAGTTTTAATAAGCTGTCACATAATATCGATAACCAAAGAAGCTTAACGAACAACACTAGATATAAGTATTGGAATTTTACAGCACTAAATTTAGAACAGCTGTAAATGCTTATCAACAGAGATAGAAGAAGGACAACAAAGTGACAAGTAAATTATTTTAAAATATTTTATCTGTAAATTTTTCTTTTAATAAAAGCTTTTATTTATTTAAGTTTATTTTATTAAAGTAAGGAGTATGCTACAAGGTTCACTGAAGTAAGTTCACTAAGGTAATCCCTAAAGCTGTAGCTGAATCCCATTCGAAACATTCAAAATTGTCCTTTTTAGGAGGGGCTTAAGAAATAAATAAAAATGGATCGAATTGCATCAGCCTTGAAAATAAATTTTCTTTGATTGCTTACTAACAATGATGACAATGACAATGCTGAATGCTGAAATATTTTCCACTTCACCTGTCTGGATTATTCATCCATAGCATGGTCCTTAGGCCTTTGTCTCTTCAGTGCAACTTACCTGAAAGAAAACAGAGAGAAAAAAATGGAAAATTTTGCATAAATATGCATGTCAAAGTTCAAAGGCAAATAAATCAATGTGAGTTTAACCAAGGCCTGTAGGTCCTATTAGTAATTTATATTTGCAGTATTGTTAACCAGTGAGAGAAGGAATCCCAATACACAAGTGTTTGCTTTGTGTTGGGGAATTGTATCGCAAATGAGATGGCATAAAAGTTTTGCCAGCCTGCTACAGCCTGGGCTAAATGCCCAAAAATATGCTATACATTTATGTGTGCACGCGTTCGAATGCCGTTTGCCATTGCTTATTTATGAGCGGGATAAAGAGCGACTAAATGGGTCTCCACCCCTTGGGCCACCTTTGCGTGGGTCACCCTTAGGCCACTTCAACTTTGCTTGCCTTTGCTTTTATGATGAATTTTGTTATTTTCGTTTGCTTTATTGTTATTAGTGTTGCTGTTGTTGTTTGCTGTTTCCGATTTCGCACATAGCTGGCTGGCATTATGCAATAACGAAAAGTGCGGGCACAAGGGCCAGTCAGCCGTTTACGATCTGCGTTTTCTAATTAAATCAACATAAACAGCAAATGTGGCAGCTCACCAGGAGCAGCAAGAACAAAAGGATCCCAAGCAGCGGCAGCGGTCGCAACAACAAAGGAATAACGACGTTCACATGTGCTTCGCCAGCAGCTCTTTTAATGTCTGCATGGATGGTGGCAGGCGGCAGGTGGCTGCTGGCAGGTGGCAGGTAGATTGAGGAAAGTTTCTGCTGCGTTTATTTTGGCAAATAAAAAAAAATTAATGATGTGGAAATTGCGAAAACGCATTGCAATTCCTGCTGCTGTTGCCTGTTTCTTTGTTTTCCGTTTTTGTTTTTTATGTTGCTGGTCGTTAATTTTACGATTGCCCCAATTGGATGGATTCCAGGAGCTAAGCCCTCAAGTTGCCAGTGAATTTGCTCTGCGGAATTTGCCTGTCAGTAGCCCAAGAGCTTTGATTTTTATGATAGCCTATGAGCAGGCAGGTATTTGCCATGATTCTGTTCAGTCACAGCGGGTCAAACTCATAAAACTCGAGTATGGAATAGACATGGGCAGGATAAAATAAAAGTTTCGGACATTTCCATGGCAGTTAAGCTGCAACAATTCGGTATTCACAAAGGGATTTTCACAGTCTAAGCGTTTTTAAATAAAATATTTGCAGTCTAAGAGCTTTGTTTGCCTCGAATCAGGTGAATAGGCAGCCGGGAGGGGGGTGGATGGGAAAATATTTGATTTTTCCTACACAATCAATCGATTATTTGACGTGTTGAGCTTTATGCGGCTGCCAGGACAGAGGAATAAGTCCTTCCTCTCGAATGGTAGAAAATATTTGAACTCTAACTTAATTAATCAATTAAAAATTATTGGAAATTCAATAAGTCGGCCCATTTAAAATTCCATTTGATGGCCTTCATGAGGTAAATTCATTATTTTATTTGTTTTCCCTGTTAGTCCTGAAAGCAACCCCAGAAAGCAAACACTTAATTCCAAATTCCATTCGGTTTAATCAATTTAAAAGCACCGCAACCAACAATTTTTCATGCTTCAATATGCTGAAAATTTGTCAATTGACGTTGGGCAAATGGCCAAAAATTCACCACAAAATTTCACCCACTAGATTCGACTTGGTGGGTTTTTCCTCTCTTTTTGTTTTTTTTTTTTTTTGTGTTTGGTCTAATGTAGAAGAAAGGCTGTAAGGGCTGCACAGAGATTGGGGGAGAGCGCGAGGCAGGGCGAGGATGGGTTAGGGAGGTGAGGGAAGCTGTACGCATTCTGCATACATAAATCAATTTCAATTAACGTTAATTAAATACGCATCAAGTGGGCATGACCACAAAAGCAATAGCAACAACAGCAGCAACAACAGCATCACGAGCAGCAGGAGCAGCAACAGAAGCAGCAGGGAAATGTAGAGGAAGTAACCACAAAAACCATTGGAGAAAAAAATTACCAACGGATTCTCAATTAGGGGGGTTAAAATGAGTAAATGAGATTTACAGTTGGCATAGAAATTGGTAGCGGCGGCTGCCCAGCAACACAGCAGTAGAGCACCACAGCAGTAGCTTAGAAGTATGCTATACAAATTGAAAATAATTGTATACACATGTATGTGTGCGTGTGTGTGTATGCGTACATGTTTAGCCATTGGGGTCGGTCTGGGTTGTGTGTGACATTTTGTGTTTCGCTTTTTTGTCTGTGTTGTGTGTTGTCTGTTTCCATATATCTCCATGCGACTGCTTTGCGGTTATGCGCTCGGCTTGACAACCACAACGAGTAAGAAAACCAAAAACCCTAATATGAGTACAGCCTCCCCTTCCCCCGTTTTACCACCCCCTCAACGACAGGACAAAAAAAAGAGAAGGAAACTTCGCAAATACGCAGAGACCAACCAGACCAGACCAGACCAGCTCAGGCCAGCTCTGCTGTATGCCAGCCGAAAGTCCAAAGCGAAAACCACAATGATGAGCCCAAAAAGAGAAGCAGATAGACGTCTAACATTACACAATAACAGCCCAACAACTACACCAAAGTCATCCCCTCCTCCGCCTGACGCTGTTCCCCTTCTATCAGCAACTAACCAACTGTGTGGGTTTGTCGTCGTCTGCCGCGCAACCCCGCAATTTGACCAAGAAAACCCTGCAAATGACATTGATATTTTTCTAGTTTACTTGCCAGGCGGAACAACAACAGCACAACAACGACAGGAAAAACGAAAGGAAAATGAATGAAAATCTAAAGGAATCCAAAGATATTTATAGTAGCGACTACAGCATCCAGTGGCTTGATCGACACTAAGGATGTTTTGTACTGAAGAATCATTTCGCTGCAATACAACGGATTCTACGGTAAGAGAAAGCTCAGGGGGTTTCCGGGGATTCATTTTAGCCAGGATTAATCAGTAACCAGAGAGAAACCCTTGCATATTTGGAGTAATGTCTGCTGCCCGCCTGACTGATATGCTCCTTGACACCCATTGAACAGAACATCAAAGTACTGCCGTCCTGAAATTGCTGGCTGCGTAAATCATGGAAAGAGATACGCAGATAAATCAACAATGGAGAATATAGTACAATGCCGTCAGATAATATATTTGCGATGATTTTTTTTGCATAATTACGAAACCCATTAGCGAAAAGTTTTTCTTCTTTGCTTTCATTTGAACTTAATGGAATTTGATTGTAAAACGGATCTGAGAAGGTGGCTAAGGGCGGGGTGGCTGGTAGTCTCTGGTAGAGACAGCTGCGGCCCTAGCGATGCGATAAGGAAAACAGTTGGAGAAACCTTGGGGCAGTGCAGCGATTTCAATTAGCTGATCAGATGACCAACTGCCGCGTTTGTTTATTATATCGCAAGTTGGTTGTGGCTAGGAAAAAGCGACTCTCGCTTGGCTCCGCTGGCCAGTGGTGGTCAGCCAGCTAAACGAGTAACAATGCGAATGTTTATCCAGTGTCTGATGTTCATCTTCTGCGTCAAGCACCGTCAGGATGACGAGCAGACCTTCGTGGATGACATAGAGCAGCCGCAGTCGACGAATGAAGCTAAGGTCGTGAAGACTGTGCCGCCAATTCTGCTTCAGCCGCTATGCGTAATAGTGGGCGATGCTCTGTCCCATACAAGGACCTCACATTCGCCAGCTCAACTGCAGCAGATAAACGTTCAAGTCGAAGTGCATCACGAACCCCAGTCAACCAAAACATCACCACAACGATCACCACTGTCCTATCCACTGCCACTGTCACCGCCACCTTCATCTTCATCTCCATTGTCCGGGCCACGAACATCACCAGCATCGTCGGCGCCAGCATCACGACCTGGCAGCCTTCAATCCGGCGTTTGGATTAAAGACGAAATCGAACTCTTCACCGAAATAGACCTGGGCAAGGCTGTTCACTATATACGCTACTAGCAGCCATCCAAGTATTTAAATAAACCAAATGGTGAGCTAAGCAGGGTAATCCAATGGCCTAAAACTCTCTTTGACGTGCTGCGTGGAAATGTCATCAGTCCAGGGCGGCGACCCAACCATATCGAATGGCGCAGACTGTATCTTTCGCTCATTTGCATTTGCAAATTGGTAATATAATAGCGACTGGAAACTGTTCTCGCCTCACACAACACTGAATTTGCTATGTATAATGGGAATCAACTTTGATCTCGATGCAGCTACCTACCTGGTAGCTTCCAGTTGCCAACTGCACCCGGCTTTGGGCCAAGCATTTGCCTGATTGAACCGTTGGCAGATAGCCAACAGCCCCCTTCACCATAATACATTATCACTTGATTAAAAGTTCATATTTTAGAATCATTTTAAATATTATAATGCGATGTGTAAATATTGATTTGTGTAATATAATCTCTGCATTTTGCATACAATTATTTACCTGTAAATACAGCACAGATGACTGTGTCTACCTGTGTCTCCCCGTGTCTCCCTGTTTGGGCCTGTCTGTGCCCGTGTGCGTATCGTTGGGTGGTTTGATTTCGTTGGAAAAACAACTGTGGAATGAGCAGCCTAGTAACTGAGTAATTTTCCATTTCAATAAAATACAAACAGAACGACGATTACACTTCGTTCCTCTTCGACCATTCTGGCTCTCTTGAGAAACACATTGAGCTGCACCTAGAAGGCGACAGTCAGGCTTTGCAATGAAATGCCATCCACTTCGGTGAAACTCTATAAAAGCTACTGTTTGTGTCTGGAAGAGCTACAGTCACTGCTTAAGCCTGTTAAACGCTATACATCAACTTTGTTGTTGAAGGAATTTTTTCTTTGGGTTTCTGGGTAAGTTCAATGCAAACTGCTTGAAGCTGCCTGTCAATTCTCATTCGATCTAAATAGAAAATTTAAAGCTTTTGGACATTATTTTCTTAGAAATAACGACTGCTGACCGATACAGAGGCCAATTCGTTAAAATGGCCCGCAACAACATCAAGCTAGAGGGCATGCAACGCATTCACTGACCGCAGCGATTTAAACTTGGACTCATTAACATTAACAACGACGTCTCCTGCCTCTGTCCAGAAGAAAAGTTAAACAGCAACCTCAGGATCAGCTCTTTGAATGCTGAGATTTTTGTAGGCTGTTGATGGCTTCTTTGACATACTGGCAATCTGAGCTGCTTGTGATTTTTGAGTTCATGTTTGGGGACTAGAAAAGCCACCTCAATGCTTGTTCTGCTCAAGTTTTATATATCAATTGGGTTGCTATTGAAGCTGTTTAGCTGTTTGCTTTGCTCCTTGTCAGCAGGCGCTGTTTGTGACAACTATATGATCTAATAACTCCACTCTGACCGAAAGCACACTTCAATCCACTTGTACATCCAGTTGTTGCTGTTCTTTCTCCATCTAATTTGAAATTTTGTTTTTGCTCATTGTAGAAACCTTCCTAGAACATGTGTCTGCAGTATCTATGCCCAGGCTGTTGTCGTTCAGCAACGCCTACTCCTGGCTTTATGCAGTTGCAGCAGGACTCACAGGACTCGCAATTGCACAACCTCAATCCGTTGGATCGCCTGATAATCGCCCATCAGGCAACCAGCTCATTAAACCTGAGCCCAAATCCTAGTCTATTGGCTGCGCCACAAGGCGCCGCTACACCCAGACAGATAGGCAGTTGGACCTGCGACGAGCAAAGCTTCAATGACGACGAATTCGAGGAAGGAACGCCAGCCTGGTGGCGTGCATGGTGGCTCAACGGCGCCACTGGCACCGAGCAGGTCTTCACCTTGCAGCCGGCCATCAAAATCTGATACATTTTTAATACAAGGAGCCGTGTGGCTCCCTTCTGCTTCTCTATAATAAACTCTACTCTAGGTAATGGGAAACCGAATGGCCAGCCAGTTAGCAAACGCTCTGATATAGATAGCTTCTAGGTAAACATATGTGTGCGGTGGGTCCGATGGGTCGGTTGGGTTTATTCCTAATGCAACTGTGCGAAATTACATTTCAGGCGAAAAGCGAAACGAAAGCCGCAACAACAAACAAAATATACTTTTTCAATCTGCTTGCCTTTGTCTGCCGCCCTTCGGAGACGGATAAATAGTTATCTCCACCTGGCTCTGGGGTGCATGCATTTTTAAAATGAAATTACGCCACGTTTAGTTAACGGCAACTGAGAGGGGAGGCTGCCCGGGGGGAGCTGGTGCTGCACTCGCTTGCTGTACCACGGTTAAGGCTGGCTAATAAAAATTTGATTAGCCGCTTGTTTAACTTTAATTAAGTTGATTTCATTCACATGTACAAGGGGAGCAGGTCCCTGGACCAGTGCAGACAGCGACAACATGCAGGCGCACAAAAGTGTGCTACGAAAAAACGAAGCTAAAACTAATCAAATATTTAGTTGTGCTCTCGTCGTCGACACATGCAAGTGTGTCGAGCTGCAGCTGTGGCTTTGTGTGCGTATGAGTTTGAGCCAGTTAAGTTTTTGGTCTGCCTTGCTCAGCATATTAACATTATTTCGTTGAGCAAATTGCTGTTTGCAGCAGTTTGCCGACAAACAAACCCACCAGCCAGGCAAACACCAACAAAATATTCATGATTATCATTAACATTATAAACACACACACATACACACTTAGGCATATGTCAATGGTTGCTCTACTCAGTTTGATTTCCAGACATCTCTCTCCGTATTAAATGCTCTCAACTGAAGCCAGAAACTTGTCAACGGATATGTCGAACACAACTATTGATTTTTGCGAATTTAAAACGGCATTGAGTTTGTGTTAATTAAAAATAATAATTGACAAACGCTGCAATTGATTTATAAAGAAATCGCTAACAAATTTCATTAAAATTATAAAGCCCCAGGCCAGAGGACCATAGCGAAGCTAAAATTTAAATGACAATCATATGCAATCGAAGTCCAAACTAAATGGTTAAAAGGATTTAAAATACAGATTTTCGTTTCGTTTGATTTAAAAAAAAAATTAAAAAGAAATTTTTTTTTATGCAAAATAAATATTTTTTTATTTTTTTTTTTATATTAATATATCATTTTGTATTAAACTCGATGGAGTCAAGTGCCGCCGTTTAACTTTCCATTCGGTTTAATACAGGCACTGCGATGATCTGCATAAGCGGACGACTTTATCTTGTCAAATTCTTTAATTAAAACTTGTGTTTCTTATACAAAAATTAAATTTTGGAGTCCAGGAAGCAGCTAAAGAGAATATTTATTTATTTTTTTTTGTTTTATTTCATTTGTTTTAATATATAAATTATTAAAGCCGAGCGCCATTGACTCTCAGAAGCCGAACACAAGGCAACTAAAAGGCAAGAGCTGACAGAAGCCAGATCCATTTGTAAGGCCCCGATCCTTGCCCGAAGGACGCCAACAAGTCTGCTGCATTGACTTTGCTGTGCATTATTGAATAACCGATTGTCTTGCCAGCATAAACGAGTGTTGTCGTTAAAGCTTATTTAGATCCTCGAAATTGTTTATTCATATTTAAGTGGCTTTAAAAACCTTTTGATAAAAGCTAAATTTATGCTAGAAGCTCCCGCCCTTCGTTAATGGACCAAATTCATTGTCATATCTCTTCAAAGAGTCAAGTTGGCTGTCTTATCTTAAAGGTACAATGCGAATCCCATATGGTTTTCAATTGCCACCCAGCAGCACAAAGGCAGCAGTTTGCAGGGCATCATCATAGGCAAGATCTTACATCAAATTAATGTACCCATTACTCGTAAAAATGAATGGCTGACTATGAAAACTTTGCTTGATGGAGCCTTGCAATTTGCGAGGTAACTTCACCGCCCGTCCCCCGCAACACAATTTGCCCGTTTAGGCCAGGCTTATGCGATGCCATACAGTTTCGCCTGGAAATGGCAGCCAACACACAAGACAACATTTGCCATTAAAAAAAGTAAAAAAAATCGTCTTTCAGAGCAGCGTAACGGGCTCGGCACTTAGAGCTCATATTATCGGGCTCATCCCTAACCAAGACACCAAGGCCATGGGGGGGAGGCCATTAAAAAACTTTGCCGAAGATGCCATTAAAATAAAAATCGAGAGCGTGTTAAATGATTTACAAAAAAAAGTAAAGAAAAAACCAAAGGCAGCAGGAAAAGTCACAGCAGCAGTTCAGCTCCTAGGCGGTTGGGACTTAAGTTTATTGCATTGTCATAACGTGGACCCAGAATGGTTCCCATTTGGCAGTTTTTTTGTTAGCTGTTTGCCATCAGTTTTTATTTTATTTTTTTTTTTTGGTCTCAGGACAAGACATTTAGAATTTGCAACAAAAGTTTTTATATAGCTGAAGGGGGCATTGGAGGCGGAAGCCCTACAGATGCGATGTTGTATGTGTGGCGAGTTTTATTGAAATGACTTTCTGTTCTACTTGTTCAGCCATTTTATATGATTCTGGGGTCATTGAAGTATCCCTTTGTAGCCTGGACACAGGGATGTGTCTAGATTTATTCAGCAAAGAAGTGAACGGGGTGGTTCCTCTTACTTCACCGTTTTTTAATACCAAAAACCTTAAAGACTGAATGACAGGAACCAACAACCGTATCAACAAGTCTAATTGGAAATGTTTAATAAAATCCTTAAAAATATATTTGTAAGCATAGATGAACAATTAATCCTTAGTTAGCTTAGATTAGCTCAGTATAATGAATTCCTAGGATTTGCAGTATTGAGGTTAGTGTATGAAAGAAATTTTACAAAGGTGTCGCGGATAAAGATCTTTGCAATCCTTATAAGCTGAACGATAGATGTCAACTCTCTATGCATCTGTTCAAGGGTGGAGGAGTACAGTCAGCTGCAGAATATCTGGAGAAGCAGATATCTGATAGCAATGAAGATTGAATGTTGTCTGGCTGTAAAAAAAAATTTCCAATATCTGTGGAAACCATTCTGGGCAGCTTTTCCAAAAATCAGACAAAAAATAAGGAAACCAGATTATGTCAAGAAGCTGTGAAGGGCGGAAGCCTTCTGGAATCCAATATTCACCATCATCAAGGACCCATTTGGCTATACCCAAACCTTTACTTGATAAAATTCAATTTTGCCAACTTTTTGATTAAGATGAGTTACTCGTGAGTCTGAACACAGAAAACGTTTATACCAGGCCAAGTCCTAGGCTAGTCACCAACCGCACGGACCTCATAAGTTTCACTCAACATCTTGAAAGCTTCTTTCAGTTAAACTCCTATCTGCATTCTATAAAAGACATTGAGGACGCTGTAAATACGCCAGCTTCCATGGACTACAATGTAGATGCGAGCTACTCGCTTTGGAAATGCACAAAATCGTTTAGGCGCCAATGCCCTAATGGTGGACTTGCTAAAACCAAAAAGGAGCAGGATGTGGATTCCATCTAGAGACTCGTTTTACTTCTGCTTGGTCTGCTTGGGTCTACAGTAAGCTATGAGCTACCATACCATCCATCAATTAACCTCACCAGATACTTTTCGTAGCCAAAATACTTTGCTTAAAATATCTTAAAAGGAACTTTTAAATGTCGACAATGGATTATTGTAAAATAGTTTAATCAACCACACACACACCGGACTGGACCTCTTTGAATTCAATTCAATTATCCACTTGCCCAACAGTTATAAGGACCTTCGCTGGGGGGGAATGGATGGGTAGGGCAACTAATGCAACTAATCGCCAGCCATTAACCGTCAATGACACTTTTATGCCACTTTAATAAACTTGAGCGGCCCACAAGAGTAGTCAAGGCTGTCATTTGGTTGGGGTGTGCAAGGCAGGCAGACAGGCAGAATGAAGGTTCCTGGAGGCGGGGAAGGTAAATTGTCTTACATGCGTGTGACAGAACGCAGCAGCAGCAGGAGAATCAACACACAAAAACTTTTGGCACGTTGCGGCAATGTCTTTACAAGTGAATCCTCCCTAGAGTTGAATGGAACAAGTTTGCTTTTCGGTTGGTTTGCCAACCCGTTGTTGTTGTCATTTGCTCTCTCCTCCTCAATGCCCAGAAATAGCTACAACAATAAGCACACACACACGCACACACAAGTCGTAATATATCAATAATAATTCCCATTTGTAAAAAACTAAGCAAAAGGCAGGCAAATGGGGTAGAAAAAACATAACTTTAAAGTGTCGGATTGACACAGAGAGGCCTTGGTAGATCCAATGGCTCAATTGGTGAATTAAGTGTGTCCTGCCATATGATGGCTGTTCATAGGGGAGTCCTCTCTTCAGGGCTTTAAGGAGATTAGGATTAAGGCCTAAGAGTCTTTCAAAGAACTTGGCTAAGCTTGGATTGCCCTTCGTAAATAAAAAAGCAAGAAAGAAGACAAAAGGACGCAGCTTCATAAGCAGCAAGCAGGGCAGTCAAATCTCGCAAGGCAAAGCCCAATTCATGGTTCCTTAAGCAGTCGAATCTTGGAGGGCAAAGCCCAGTTCATAGTTCCCTAAACCGCATGATCTTTTTGAAATAACCATGTGTGCGATTTCTATTACAATGTCAATTGTTTAGGTTTAGGTATCCATCCATAATAATTTCATTTAATTGCCATATTTGGTTTGATTAACTAATGAAGGTTCGTAAAGCATCGACCGCATCTCGCTACTCAGCTGTCCGGATTCATTGAAGTCGTGTGTTTCGGTCGCATAAATGTGTGTGTGTGGCATGTGGGTATTGGGTTATTGATCATGTGGCAAGGTTGTAATGCATTTTGTAATCGATACAAAGCAATCACAACGAATTGAAGTCAAAGCCCAGCCCGTGCCAGGCACGTGACCAATCAAACGTACAGCGTCTGAGGCAAGGAGAGTCAACCGTGTGGGCAGCGGCAGAAGGGTGACACGTAGTATTGTTACTTGTTGGTTTTACGGCGTAAATTAATGGAGCAGCATACAGTTGTCGACCGAAACCGAAACCGATACCAGCCACGTACTTGTGTACACATCGCAGAGTTCGCGACACATAAATGCAATCAAAATATAATTCAAACTTAATTTTCTGAATTACAATAGAGTGAGGGCTGCATGAGATATGAATTTTCTCCTACAAGAACTTAACCGTCTTTGCTTGAGCATTGAGAATTTCGTCGAAATATCTATTTGAGCTGTTTGAGTTCCTTTTCGATTCCCTCTGTCAGGCTTTATGGTGTTTTTCAAACTGTTATTCAACTGTCAGTCGCGGGCTTATGGTTCTTGTCACAGCCGTTATTGGACCAATAACAGAGCCTCACAAGCTCGAAAGTAGGCAATGGTTTTTGAGAGGCAGCCTAAGCCTATCTTAACTGCTGCAGCTGCACTGCCGGAAATTGTGCTCTGCTGTGCTTTGTTGGTGGAGGTGCTGGGGACAGCTGTACAGCCCAGCAATGTTCAGTGTTTTTGATTGATAAGAGTGACGGGCTGTTGCTAACCTCCTGCTCCCCGCTGCTTCAACCAGCCATTACCGATCCTATTAAGTTTCTGGCAGGAATTCCGAGTGACTTGACTGGGCTGAGTTGTTCTCTCTCTTTTCTTTTGGCTGTTGTATTTTAACGTTTTTTGCTGAGTATTTGAAATTGTGTTTTCCGACTTTTACATGAAGCGTAGAGTGTGTGAGTGTGAGAGTGTGTGTGGGTTGTGCTCTGCAGGTGTTTTTCTAGGCGCTTGGTAATGACATTTTTATGACAACGTTGCCAAGCAGTTGGCTAACTTTTTGTGTAGCACACTTTTCAGCTGTTTTGGCTCTTTAGCTGTATTAATTTGTAAGCATTAGCAAATAACAACAACAACAAGAACACACACAGCACCACAGTACATCGACGGAAAATCGAAAAACTTTAATGACTTTATGCGCCAGTTGGACTGGAAGTTTGCCCAACTTGGTCGAGAGCTGGCACAGCCAACTGCCACTGCGTCGACGTATCCTTAGCCAGGCAATTAAGTGTAAAACTTTTTACACAATTTAACTTTAAAGTTTGGTCCACGCCCAAGCTCGACTGCCCTTTAGGGCTCTCAAGTCCAACACATTCGAACTGATTCAATTAATTAACTGCCAATAGTTTTTCTCTTCGTTTTCTGGTTTTTTGTGTTTTTTTTTTTTTTTTTTGTTTTTTGTAGAGTTTTCTTTTGCCTTTTTACTGCTGCAATTGCAGACACGCAAAGTCTTTCCACCATATCACATCACATCCCATCACACCGCAACGCACCCCATCCGAACCAATCCCCTTGCATGCTCTGCAAATCATTATTTTGCTGCCCGTTTGCTTTGGTGTCTAAATAATTAATGAAAAGACAAATTGCTGTTGGCGTAGCAAATTCCTCTTCCGACTTTCCCCGCTTCCTCTCTCTCTCTCTCTCTCTGGCCCTCTTTGAGTCCCTGGTCCATGGCATGTCCAGCGCAATTTTATTTTTCATAGTGCACTTTTCAGCTGATTGAGCTGTGATTTCTATACCATTCGCCACAGAAACGCATCCGCGTTTTGCTGGCTACTTTGCTTAAGGCAGGACGAAGACATTCACATTCTACAAATGCGTACCACAAAGATGGCAGACTTAATCCAGATTGAATCCCTTGAGCATTGACTAGGTAGATGGTATTAGGGCTTCGGCTAACTTTCCTGCTGTTGAACACTTCTTTGTGGCTCCTTTTTATTGCTGTATTGCGCTTCATTAATTGCCTTTGCTAATTGATTTGAGAGAATAGTAAAGAAATGAGATGAGAAGGATACGCCTGGCCGGCTTAGCTAGGATTCAAAAGTCAAGAGGCGTTAAGGCCTGAAGCTCTGCTAGAAAGCCACGAATTAATAAGCTAAACAAGTCACCAGAAAAACTGTACCTTTCAGATTTTGTTGAAATGTCATTAGAATTTAGTCATAAAGATTTTCAACTACCAGAGACTTTGTTGTCATTTATTTTATATATTTTCATTCAGTTTGTCAGCTTCTCTCAATGTGAACTAACCTAAAACTAAAATAAAATTAGGGAAATTTAGAAAATATTATTCCTCCGTTAGCTCTTCTCTTTCCGGATCAAATTTAAGTCCTTTATAACCAAGGCAATCGTCTATTCAGGATGACTATCAGTCATATCATATGAGACGTCTATACCATGGGCTGGTGAGGATCTTTCTCTTCGTCTTACTATTTTTAGGGAAATGTGTTTACCTGGTTACAAGCTGGTGATGTCAGATGAGGAAAGATGTATAAGAAAGTTCTGTTCAATTGGTTGATGGACTTGGGTGAGCAATAAAATTCAAGCTTTTTAGTTTGTAGATTTATAAGTTGCCAGTCTTAAAATTCAAATAATTTCATCATGAATATGTGCTGTGAAATATAGTTTAGTCACAACAACGAAGCTGGTTTAATTACCAACTCACATGATCATGATAGATCTCCATCATCAAATAATCAAATCAACAAATCAAATGGTCAAATTAATTGATTTCGCTTCTTGTGATTTGAAAAAACAAAGGCAGCGACTTTGATGCACCTTTAAATGAAATTCTTATCGCCCATTAGTATCTAAAGACTTAATGGCTTTTGTGTTCATTTGTGAATCCTAATCTGGTAATTGAAAAAGATTTTTTAACTAAAATCCACATAAATCAAAGATGAACACGTACTGCCCAAAGGGGCTATCGACTTCGATTTATGAGCAGCACGGAAAAGCACTTCCGGTTCGATCATGGAAACGAGCCGGTCAATCCATAAGCAGCTGCGGCTGTCGTTGATGTTGGCTATTTGCCATTTGCCTCGTTGAATTGGCCTGCGCTGATTAAACATGCAAATCTGGTAGAGTATGGTCTTTGGGTGCCTACATAAATCATGGGCTCCCCCAAAAGCCTATCAAAATGATGGCGGATAAAGGATTCTGGCACAAGTGGCAGGTGGCTTTCACTTTTGTTAGGTGGTTGGAATAGTCGAATTCGGCTGAAAGCTGATTTGCAATCGATAGCCACCAATGTATTTGGCACCTTTTTGCTTTCATTCACACACACTTAGCATACACTGGCCGGGCAAGCCACGTTTAACGTTTGCGCGCCACAAAGTATGCTTAGCTTATTTATTATTTACACGAGTGAAACGTGTATGAAGCGAACAGAGTCAAAAGCAGAACCAGATTCAGGCAGCCAGCAATGGCAACAGCAACATCCAAATATGTAGGACCTCACATTCACATTCACATCCATGTGTTTGTGGTTGATTTGATTGCTTTATGCACCCAGTGAGTGGCCGCATGAATTTCAAATGAGCCTGCCATTCCAGCTCGGCAGTCTGGCAGGCCTGCTAGCCAGCCAAGGTGCCAAATAAGACCAAAAAAACAACATACAACACACAACGAGGTGAGCCAGAGATGAAGCGACGTATGAAAAAGCTTTAAAAATGTTAAGACACGGCCACAGGCAAGCGCACAGCGCAGTCATTAGGAGGCGGCCCCTTGCGGTATGCTACACATAACGTGTTGCACACGTTCTCCACCAACCCAAGGCAGGAGGCTTGCTTTGGCTTCGTTTGGCTTGGTTTGGCTTTAACTTCGACAACAGCATTCAAGTCTATGGCAAGGGCAGGCGGGTGGGCGGTTGGTCGGTCGATCTAGCGGGTCAGTGTTTTTGCCACGTCTGGGTGTCGACTTTTTGGACATCTTTGCTCACTTGCTTTCTTCCCTCTGACTCTGTCTTTTTCTCTTGTTTTTTTTTGTTTGTTTTTTTTTCTATGCTCAGTACTGTTTGCATGGATGTGTGTATGCAGCTGTGTGTGCGTGTGTGGTTTCTCACAGTAATTTGAAATTCATGCGCTTCGTATGTGGAATAAATTCAAGATTTTGATTTGCTGCTACGTGTGCGAGTTTCCTCCTCTCATGTCTCTCTCTCTCTCTCTGACTGATTGTCTCTGGCTGTGTGTGTGTGTGTGTAGGTGCGAGTGCAATTGAAGGTGTGAAATCACATATGAAGGATAATAAAAGTGAAAAGCAGCAGCACACCAGCAGAGTCCACCCCCCACTCACTCAGCCGATGGTTTAAAGTCGGAAAATGCAATATTTAAAAAACATTTTCCCACTGTTTTTTTGGCAACCCTTCCATGGACAGACAATTAGTGGTGTTGACAGCATGTTGGATGAGTGAGAAACTGTTGCTGCTGCTGACATTCATGGCCCAAATTGAATATGTCAAATGTCAAACTGAAGTGTCGCCTAAAAGCAGGCAACAATAGTGGTCCGTGTGCGTTGGCAAATGGTCGATAGGTAAAGCAATTACACGGCAATGACAACCGACAACTGTCAACCAGTCGAATGGCCACAAGCGGTTCCTAGTCAGACCAAATCATCCAAGCCTCTAATCTTGTGATATAAATTTATAAAAACCAGCTTTGATGTTAACTCTGTTTACTGTCTGGCTCGAATTAAAGTCAATCTACACAGGCAAATTATCATTTGGTGACTCCCCAGAGTGGCAGCCTCCAAAGCCCTTCGATAGGCGAGTTTGTTGATTTTGCTGATCCCTCTGGGTCTACTGACTGCTTCTTCGTGGCAACATCTGTTATGTTACACACACTGGCCCCCTCACAAACACATACGCACCATCAATATAGGCAAAATTTCAATGACTTTGCCGTTATTTATGCCGCTCAAAAAGTAATTTATAGCATTTAACGCCAAAAAGTAGACTTGCGATTTCAGCAAAATTTGCCAAAATCAGAGCAACGCCAAGTTCATGGGGCACCATGATGATGATGATAATGATGAGACACAGTTGTTGGCAAGTGCTTTCGAAGCGATTTTAAAATTGTAAAATTGTGCTTGAACTTTTAAAATAACTGTGCGTTGTGTCTACTCACTGAGATTTATGGTTTGTTTTCGCTTTGGCATTCTAAACATATTTACAGATCCGGGAAGGAAGGTGACTGGTTTCAATCCCAAGATTTCACTGCGTTCCCTTTTTTTACATATAAACAAAAAAAAAAAAACAAAAGGAAAAGTAAAGAATAATATGCTGCTGCCTGTAAATGTAAATTCGGTTGCTGGGTTGGCTACTCGCATTTGATAAATAATTTGCTCTACTAGTTGCTGTTGGGAGAAAGTACCAGATGGTTGCGATGGTTGGTTATCTTGTAACATTAATTAAACAATAAATAGAACAGCTTGCTTTCAGCATTCTTCGGAATAATTATGCAACTGTTTGGCGAGGAGGGGCTTCCATCTGAAGTGTGAGAATTTTAAATTTACTGACAAATTACTCATCCATCAACCATTAAATTATTATTTATTATAAGCACATTGAAAACCAAATTATTAATTATTAAATTTTAATTTATTTGTTAGATACAAAAGATAATAAAACAAAATATTCTTTGTAAAGTTCTCTTTGTATCAATGCGAGTGAATTCCGATTGCTTGTAACTCTGGCAGCTAAACATATCGCGATCGCATTTATTGCATTCTTTGGCAGCTAAACATATCGCGTGCTTTTCTCATTGTCTTCTCTTGGTTGATTCCACACACTAATCGCCACTGGACAGCTGCATCATCTCTATCGGATATCACAGTGTTTCTGTCTCTCTCTCTCAATAACAATTGTATGCACTGGCCGATATTTATCTATAGTTAGACACGGCGCACTTTGTCGAACCACTTGCTTTGTTTTATTCTACACAGCTGGTCAAAAGTATTTGGTCAAACCAAAAAATTTTGCATTTTTAACTTTGAAAGTGTTTTTATTGTTGTTGCTGATAACAAGTGGCACAAAATATTTTATTGTCATAGAGCTTTACTGTTTACTAACAATTATAAATGAATTTTAAAAATTATCGTTTAAAATGAAAATAAAAAAACCTGTATTTTTTGTTGTTGTTGCCAAATAGTCATAAGTAATTATACATATTTTTTTTTTTCACGACAAAAGTATTTATACATTGTAAATAATTAATTTTTTTTTTTTTTTAACGTTTTAATAAGTGCAGACGTAAGTTAAAAAATTTTAATTTGGAGCTTATCGAGTAACTCTGTATTATTAATTAAACAAAAATATTTAAAGATATCGTTAAATCAAAGGAATTATCTATTGAGGATAGGTCTCAACTGTTCGAGTTACAAAACCGAATTAATAAGTGTTTTTTGGCGTCCGATTTGCCTAAAATCTTTTCAATATCACCAATCTATAATTTGGGTAAAAAGAAAAGCAATACAAAAAATTAAGAACACCTTAGAAAACCCTAAGCCACGACATTTAAAAATGTTGTAGATAACACTTCTCTGTGACACAAGGCTTTATCAGGCTACAGAAACCAGTCACAGTTTGGAAAAAATGTAATGCTGCTGCATTATGAGGGGGGGCCCATGACAACTAAGGTCTTCGGCTACTAATAACATTGTGTGTGTATATGCAGTTAATATTTAGAATAATATGTACAT
>JAWNPV010000129.1:0-18321 GCA_035078785.1 Collessia kirishimana
CAGACACATATCTATATATATATATATATATATATGTACACACACACACACACACACACACACAGACAAACAGACACCATTACATGGCATTTTGTCGCCTTTTTGAGCCACCAAAGGGAGGCGTCCGCAGCTGGCTTATGACGTGGACACTGCCACATTTAATTGCAACTGCAACTGGTATTGCATTGCAAAAGTCGAATTAAATGTAAATGAAATTATAATAAAAAATAATTTCAATACACACACACACACACACGCATGAACATAATTCATTTGAACAGACTCATCTTGAAGGTGGCGCGGACCGCGTCGCCACTATCTGTCGATACATCGCCAAGCAATTAAATGTTATCGGACGAGGCGATGTCAAACGCGGACACGGCATACTGAGGAGCATGAAGCACAAGGCCAGTGAAAATGTAAAAATACAAAAAAATTGTCATTAATCATTGTGAATGGAACGGTGTCCTGTCGCAGGTTGCGCCTTGCACGCAACGTCCTGTGGCCATGTGGACGCAATTATACGGCGATGACACCCCGATACTTGTTTCTGTTTCTGTTTGCCTTGTGCTGTTTGAGATACACGATGTCAAATTTTTATTGACTAAACATGTGAGCCCAGTGGCTGTCAAACTCGGCTAAATGTATGCAAAACTCTAGAGTTGAAGGTTCAGCCAGAGACTCATCATTTGCATGATTCATATGCATGCGGCATATGAGCTAAGCAATTAGAAATCTAATTCATGATATATGAATACATAATCCCATGAAAACTGAATCATCAGACATCAGCTGTAAACGTTTACATGCAAGACTTGAATATCTTAGAGACTTTCAGTTTGGAATCGGACTAGAAATGATTCAAAATTATATAAATATTCATGAAAAAATAAATTATTTCTGTTGTAATTTTTCAGCATTAAATTCATTAAAATAATCGCAATAATTTAGCTCAAAAGTTTCAAGAATTTTATTATTTGATAAACTGATTTTAAGTGATATTTTTAAGGGATCTCTGTTAGTTTTGATCTATTATAATGATGATATAGGGTAACAGGTAAAATTGTTTTTTTAAAAATGCAAACGAGAGTTTTTAATCAAAAAAGATTTGTCTAAACAAATTTATCGATTTCTAGTTTAGGTTTCCATATTTAAGGTTTAATTATGATGAATCTGGACAAAAAATTGAAGGATTTTTCTGTTTCTCAGATGCTTCTTACTCATACAGTTAATTATATAAGCATTTTACCTTTTGGATCTTTTTGGTTTTTTTTATTTATAGTTGGTTTTTTAAGATTCGATTAATGCAAAATTTTGATTAATGGCCCGATAAAAATTGTTTCATTCGCCTTGCCTTCATTGGTACAGTTTCATCAAAAATGTATTGATGCATTGGCTTTTGCCTAGTAAATGTTTATAGACTTATCAACCAGAGTCTCATCCAATCCACCTAGCAAAGGATAAGTAGGACTGGCTTGATGGCAGGAAAATTCCTTTATTTACATAGACATCATTACATCCTGACCCAAATTCAATCAAGGATCTCTAAAGCAGCCTCATTATTACAAAAACCGAACAGAGTATGGGAAGTATAAGAACCTATTTGACAGTCTCTGGTTAATTCTATGCCAAATCATCTTAATTTATTTTTGAAAAATAGGAAAAAGTCTCCTGATTATAAATACTTGGACACTTTTTAGTTAAACCCATTTAGTTAAGGTTTTTTTTTTTCATTTTCAGCTTTATTTTTGCTGACCTGCAATAGCAAGATCAGGCGTATCCACCGCAAAAAAAAACCCTGAGATTTTTAACTGGATGTGGGTGGTAAACCTGGAATACGATGCTACTTGGGGGTCGAAACAGTATTCGATCAAATTAACCAGCAACTTAGTAGGTACAATGACAGATTAACAAGACATAGGAATCGTCTAGCAACTGGTCTAGCCAATCCACAACCGCTACTAAGGCTGGACAAAGAGATCTAATCATCCGTTCGCCTAAGTTGGCTAGACGTAGAAACCAATCAAACCAAAACTTAAAAGGTCGAAATGTTTGAAAATAAAGGTTAAGTTAAGTCAGGTTAAGATAGATCAAGACACTAGTTTAGAAACAGTTAAAGCTAAGCAACACTGGCTAGTGATGCACATATACTTATTTGTATAAATTATAATTCCAACCAAAAATGAAGAAAATCCCTATAAAAATATTTACTATGAACATAAACTTTTCCTTTGGAATTTAGTTTTATTTTTTATATATTTTATTATCATTATAATAACCTTGGTTACCCGGAAATCTTTTAAAATTATTTAATAATTATTTCTATGAGGTAGTTCTAATGAGATCTGTCACTTTATAGTTATGGAAAAGCGCTTTTACTTCAAACTCAGTTAAACGAATTGGAGATGAAAAAACAAGGACAAAACTACTTTGTTTATAGTCACAACAAATCGGAATCTCCTGGAATACTATGTCCAGTTCTTATAGTCTCCGAGACTGTTGTAAACACGACTAATCCGAATCCATTGGAATACTCTGTCTAGCTCTTATAGTCTCCAAGATCTGGGTGTTTAGACAGATCAAGGGACAAATAAACAAAAGAGGAGATGGACAAAGGGACAGTTGAATGGTTGGACAGCAAGATGAATTAGTTGGGGAGCGTTACACAGCGATATATATTAATCTAACTGATATAGCTTCATAACAACTGGGAAAAGGTTCAAGCTCTTTAATATAATTAGGCTTATGATTTTTTCTAATTTAAGGAAAAGCTATTGAGTTCAAAATATAAAACGAATAAAAAGAAAGTCGTGATTCCACCATTTATAACTCAACAACAACTGTATTAACTTTTAAGATCTTTAAGTATTTGGATTTGCCTTCTTCCGAGAGAGAAAATTCGTATTTATCAGAAATAGACAGTAAAAATTTGTCTGTGTAAATAAGATTTATTTCACAGGCAACTCATGCACCTGGAGAACATCTTCCCGGGTTAACAAACATCCAATAACCTGGCGGGTTCTAATAAAACTTGAAGCCTGATGATAAGTGTGACCAGCTTGCAAGAATTATTAAGTTGATCAGCTGATAGGTTGCATATGTTATTAGCTAATCCCCTATCGACCACCTTCACTTTCACTTAACAATGAATTCGAACAGAAATTTATTTCTAGACTTAAAGATTTTTTGCCAAAACATACTGCTTGGTAGAATGCGACCGTCCGCTGTAAATAAGCGTTGGCGCCAGTTATGTTGCAACCAAACAAGTCAATTGATTTGGAATTGTGTCCTGCCGCTGGGCTGATTTAATTGAACTGCATGTGCTTGTGTGTGTGCGTGTGTGTGTGATGTGTGATGGCTTGGTATGTCTGACATTTGGGTTTTGCAGTTGCAATTGTAATTGTAATTCATTTGCCCTGCTCGGCTGCCTTTTGACTATTAAAAAGTCCACTAAATCCATATTGCCCATTAGAATTGACCCCATCCATGGCGGCAATCGCTCGCTCGCTCATTCAGTCAGTCGGTCATTCTGTCATTCAGTGATTCATTCACTCATTTAACCATTTAGCCAGCCTCCCGACCGCCCTCAACTGCAACTGGCATCCAAGCGTCTATGCATATTAATGGCAAAATTCTTCTTTTTTTTTTCTCGTGTTGAAATTCATTCAGATTTTTATAGCTGCAACCACAAACCCAGTTTCCCACTCTGCCGACTATTAAAGGCGGCACTTTTGTGGTCCGATGGCTTGGCATTTGCATCGATTCCCCCCACCCCCTCGCCACACCAGTTCCCTCCTGGTAGGTACTTACAAAGCCATGCTAATGCTAATGCTGATGCTGGGCTGACCAAATCGGCGGCATCAGGCAGCAGCTCATGGCATCAGCTGGCAGGCGATGATGTCAAACTGCAGCTGAAGTTGACGCAGCCGATGATGCCAAATGCCATCGCCATCGTCATCGCCGTCTTTCTTTCCTTCCACTGCCGCCTGCAATTGCAATTACAATTCGTTCGCTTTTCTACAGTCACACTTTGGACTCCATACACTGCAGCATAAGACTGGCAAGCCATTTACTGCAGATTTCTGCTAAAAACATTTTTGTAACTGTTTGGAAAACTATTCTCCCGCTTTTATAGGCAGACGAGGCAACAGAAATAAATATTTCAGAGTCACTTCTTATGATTTTTTTCTATATTTATCTCACACTGAACTTGAAGCTGCTATGCAGTGATTGCCTAAACCTGCTTATGTTGCAGAAAAACAAAAAAAAATTATAAAGCTGCAATGGAATTTGATTAGTCAAAAGATGCATGATGTTCAGGGGAAATTCGTAGAATCATGTGTGTTTCGTGTTCAATATTTTCCACTCAACAAGGCTGATTGGAAAACAAGACTTGTATTTTTGGAATGGAAACAATATGGGGCAAGCCAAGCATGAGGCATCAGGCATGAGGCATGACGAGTGGAGCACAGGAGCAATGCAACCAAATTGTTGCTGCTGTTGTTTCATAAACAAGAAATTAAACACAAAAGGGTGGGGCAAGCGAGCCAGCAGCAAATATTTTTTTAATTATTAATTGTGCGAATAAAAATAAATATTTCTGTCTGGGCTTCCCCCTTCGCTTTTTCTCTGAGTGTATCGTGGTTCTACTTTTGTGCATTATATCAGACCGATCGTTGCAGGCGCGTTCCGTTTATCGTTGACGGTCGATTAAAATTCTTGACGTAATTTAAACGACTGCGCTGAGATAAGCTGGGCGCGGTGACTGTGCCACATGGGGCAGCCGGGTGCAGGGGAAAAAAGCAGCTTTATGACGGCATGAGAATAATAAACAATATATGGACAGTTGGCTGGTTGCCTGTAGGATTCGATCTGCAGATCGCTTACTTAAATGATCTTTAATGTGTCATGGAAAAAATAAATTCCAAAGTTATTTGATTGATTCGCGTAGCTCCACATAGTTGTCTTCAGGTTGTCAGTTTTGAAATGCAGATGGATGTGAATTACTTAACGGTTTAAGCTGTTTGGATTACTAAAAAGTTTGTGGCTCTTGGGGTTGCTGGAGTCAACAGCTTTATATTGTGGAAAATATGTGGTAATTTGATAGTCAGTAAATAAATAAGGTAATGTGAAATAATTTGCCTCAAATATAAAGAGAAAAATAAATTAATTTTGAGGAATCTTTCTAAAGATTTTTCAGGAAGTTCTTTATAAACAGCTCGTTGGTTGATATATTTTAAAATTTCTTATTAATTCTTCTAGGATGGCAACCAGAGGGATATTTGAGTCCATACTACATTGATTTTAAAACCAGAAAACTGCTCATAAAAACTGTTTTCTTTATCATATCATATGAATTATGGCCAGTGGATTTTATTGAATTATCATTGGATTTCTCAAAAATGAAGCTTACCCACTTTGATTTCTATTTAATGAGATTAAGCTATATGAATTTAAAGCTTAGTTTATCTGTTTACTTGCTTATTGAATATGGTTGCAATGTTGGTTCCATCCAACTAAATGGTTTTCTAATCAATTTAGCTAAACCAAAGAAACCTCCAACACTGCCAGTTGCCGATGATTCCGAAAACGCAGCTTAAATGGTTCAAGTCAAAGTGGATTTTAACACAAAGTACTTGCCCTCAAAACAGCGATGGAAGATTTTTAAAAACTGCTGGAAATTGTATAGCAGAAGTCACAATGATGTGCTTTTAAGAAGTAACAGAAATCGATAAATGTGTTAATCGGAACTGGTTTCTTTGTTTAGTTCCATGAGTTGGTTCCAGACGCAGTTCTTTTAAGTGTATCGATTGTAATCAGACATTCAAAGCGTGCAAAAGCATAAGTTTTAAGTGTTTTTATCTATTATTCTTGTCTGTTGAAATTCTTTATTAAATTGTATTTCCACTATTTATAACTATAAGAATTAATTCAGTTCATCACTTAAATGATGATCGAGTGTTGAGTAACGCAGTCTTTTATATATTTAATGGGATTCCAAAGACCTATTAAGCAAGGGTTTAAGAAAATTGAAGGCAATTGATTGAGTTGAGAGCGAGATGTGTGATGATGGATTTCAATGCAATGAAATGATAATGATTTGGCCAATTGCAGACAATTTGCATTGACTCAGGCGATGGCGATGATGATGATGTTGTGTAGCTGCAGAGCACTGAGTATTATGCAATGCAAAGCACAATCAAATGAATTTCAACGTAAAGATGCTCAAAAACAAAAAATTCTTCAGCCAGCTTAGTGAGCTTGCAGATGCCGTTGGAGAGGGAAAATGCAAATGCAGAGATCTGTGTTGTCCGTGTGTCTGTGCGCTAGTTAGTGTGTCGCATAGCTGTGTAAAGTGACTTTATGCGGCATCAGATATCGGATATCGGCAACTGTCTGCTGGGGCCGCCCTTTCTTGAATTGACTTCTGTGTGCATTGTGGGCTCATAAATACAGATTTTCTGTTGCCATTTGTCAAGCCATTGCCAATGCCAGTCGCTGTTGCCGTCACTGTTGCTGTTGCTGTCACTGCTGCTGTCACTGACGCTGTCATACAAGTCACTCAGCCAGTGCGTCTGTCGGTCCGCAAATATTTGCATAAAACAAACTAAAGTTACAACGGAATAAAATAAAATAAAATAAAAAAAAAAAAAAAAAAGAAAGAAAAACACGTGTCTTGCGAACACCGATTGCTGTTGTTGCAGTTACATTGATATGCTATTAATTATGCCGCCGTCTGTTGACTGCAACTGTCAAAAAGCTGCAACCTCAAGTGCTTGCCAGCCTCTCTCTAGGCAACCATATTGCCACAAAAGTCAAGGCCTGAGCATCCACTACCATTGCCATTGGCATTACCGAGGCGATGAGGCATGCGGCAGATCAGCTGCTTTAGTTGAGGACAGCGGATCGATCGAGCCAAGACTGTCGGCCCTTTAGGCCATAAACATGTCAGCGTCAGAACAATCAAATGGAAAATGTTGTTAATGGAATTGCAATTGCATAAAATTTGCATGCAAAAATGTGCAACTTTAATCTCCCAGCCAGCATGGGAAGGACAGGGCAGAGCAGGACAGGTGGGGCAGCTGGGGGCAGCCTATCTATCTCCAACAGCAACAGCAACAAGCAGCAACAAACAAACAGCAAAATGAACTTGTCAAACACTGAAAGCAAATGCCACAATAGGATTAAGTCACGTATTTAATCAGCTAAACATTATATGGAGCATACAGCGCACCAGAGCAACAGGGACAGCAAGCACCAGTGGGTGAGGAGGGAGCGAGAGAGGGAGCGAGAGATCCTTTAGCCTTCAGTTTTTGAAACTTGAAAACTGCTAAGTCGACACCCCACATCCAGTCCGTTCTGTTATAGAAATGGCAACAACATCATCGCCTGCCTGTGATACGCCTTTTTCTTTCTAATATTTTCCTCAGCTACCCTATCATTCCATATCAACTTTATCAGGCAACTGGACATGCCATCGGGTTATAAGAACTGAAGCTGTTTATTTGCCAAGTTTTTTTAGGTACATCAGCGAGTTAAAGCTCTCTCAGATCACTTGGTGTCTCAACAAGATAATCTGATACTTCTTTGACACATTTAACATCTATTTCTATAGCTTTGCTTTACACTCTGAAGTCAGCACATGGTATCAGAGCTCAATTGCCTGAAATTTCTTTTATAAAGGTTATTTTTCTTATAAAAATCCTTAAACTCAGCTCGCTCTGTAGGCCTTGGGCATTCGAATGTCGATTTATGGTTCAGCTTATGGTATCAGAGCCCTATAGCCTAGAAATTCCTTTTAGTAGTTCATTTATCTATTAAAAATCTTAAATCTGTAGGCATCTTGGCTTAAGCGGTTAAAACCTTGTCTTAGCCATACAGCTAAGGTTAATTGTAGTTAGCAACTGAAGACCAATGCCTAGCGGCAGCCTTAAAAAGCCTTTGGGATGTCTAAACCAAGTAACAAGAATCTAGAAGAGCGAAATAAATTACTTTAAAGATCATTTATCCCTGTGGAACCGTCATGGGCTACTTAATCGCTTAAAACCATCCAGTGCTGACCTAACCCATGTCTAACAGATTTATATATATAAGAGCTAAGCTCCCTGCTACTGCTTGGAAGGGTATTCACCAGGCGTCATCTGCTTAGCGGATTGGATTTTTTCCTATTTTTTCGTGTTTCTTGTTGCTTTTGGCACAAAATACAATATCAAATCTCGTTGTTGTCGTCGCCGTCGTCGTCGTCATTGCAAAACTTTTGTATAATCAGCTCATGGCTTTTCACAGCACCACCCCCTCGCAACCCCCTCTGGGCTAGCCGCCCCTTGGCTTTTGCCTTTCTTTTACATTTCGCACGCGTTCAACAAGCAAATTACGTGTTGAGAGGCTGCTGCTCTAGCGCCCTGGGTTATGGGTGCTGGCTGAAGCTGGATGAAGGGTGAAGGGATGGGGGCTGTGTATAGGTCATGCCCAATGGCATTTAGACATTTTGACATTTTTGTTAATGACACCGGGCATCAGGTTACACATGAGCCAGCAGCATCAACGTTGGATTCAAAGCCAAAGCCAGTTGGCTTGCTTTGCTCGGCTTCGATAGTCGCGGATGCAGGCAACTTGCCCGCGTGACACGAGTCCAAGTGGAGTTGCCCCCCCAAGGCAACCAGCAACCGTAATCAGATATCCTGGCATCCATCACAAATGGCCAGATGTCTGGGGAAGCGTTAAGGTACGTTCATGGATTGCTTTCGCTTGGGACCTTGAGATATCGGATCATGAAGCAGATTATTTCTGTTGTTTACTGTTGTTTAAAGAGCTTGCAGCACGCACACATGAACGTACCCATGGAGGCTAAGAGTCTGGCCCTGAAATCTCAAGTTTTCGTCAAGAAGTTGTCGGGCAAACGCAAACACAATGGAGAGGCGAAATCTAGTTACAGTTTGGCAGTCACAGGCGAGTGCGTGTCAACAAGAGTAAATGCTTTGCAACTGTAAACAGCAAATAGAAATGCACTTCACATTCGCCTTCGCCTTCGCATTGCCGTTAATTGTTCTGCTCACACACACACACACACACATACACACGCATACACACAGGCACAGTAGCTTACATCAGCGCATGAGCATTCAGCTAGCGCTCACCGCAACAATGTCACGCCAATGTTTACCGCCGCCACCCACCTCCCTGAGGCTGCGCCGCTTACATTTGTATTTACCCCGGCCAGGGCTGGGCTAGGCAAGGCGGCAGCAAGGCAGCCTTAGAGTTCTTTTCTCTGCCTGAAAGATCTCATTTCGCTTCTCATTCAATTTCAGCTCATTTTTCGTTTTCATTTTCGTTTTCTTCTTTTTCTTTCTACTTCTATTATCCGAGTCGACCGCCGTCCTCTGCCGTCGCCGCTCTTGTGGCTTCTCTTCAGGAAGCGCTTGAGGCAGGCAAGCAGAAAACTGGCTTTTCATCTGCCTCTGTGTGGCTGTGTCGGCAGTGTTGGCGGTGGGTTGGCTCGCCTGATGCATTATACTAAAAATAAACATTTACTAAAGCCAAGTTGCAGCCTCGGCCGGCCTTGTTTGCCCTCACTGAGCCCCCCGCCTTGGTCAGTGCAAACTTCAAACTGCAGCAGTTGCAAAGCAAATACAACAATCAAAATAATTCAAGAAACCAAAAAGGAAAAATTGAGGAAAAATTCAGAAAAACATTAACAAAAAAACAAAAAATGCGACACAGAAAACAAACATTCAAGTAAATCAAATCATAAATAAATAAAGTGATTCATAGAGCCGCAACGCTCAACTCAAATGCAACACAAGAGACACAGAAAAAAAAGAAGAAAATCTAGTTTCAGATCGCCACACTCAGTAGCTCAGCCGACAGCAGTTGATGGCAAATGTTCGACAGCAAAATGCGTAGAGTTAATATCGTTAGACAGGAAAGTCCAAGTCCTTTAACGGACAGGCGCTGTATATACCTTGGAACACCTTGAAATACCTTTTCCAGCTTTCAACACATAAGTATTTTTCTGCGCTTGCAAAGAGACTCAGCAGAGAAGTATTAGAAGGAGAAGCAACTCTTTGTTTTTCTTAAACACAAAATAATTATTAAAATATAAGGCAACAACTGATGCCACTCTTGCTTACTTGTTATGTCCACAAACTTATTTATTTGAACAAAAAATTACCACCAGGACCTTTAACTCAGGGGCCTCTAATATATCTATAAGTCTTCCCTCTTTTTTTTTTAATCTAATAATTTGTTATTTATGTAAATATGTAAAATTTGCCTCAAGTATTTGTTAAAAGCCTTTTGTAACCTAATCCCCAGGTAAATATAACTAGTTTAGGCTGCCTTTCTGGTAGTAGTACATCAGTTTACATCAGTATTTTTGATTTGATTTATGTATAATAATTATATATTTTACCAAAAGAAGATCGAAAGAAGTTGCCAACGGTAAGATAACTTTGAAAAACAAAATTTTACACTAAACACACAGCGCCTCAACATGCAGTAAAATATCGACGATATAAATTAAACATCGATGCATCGATAAATTATAAAAAACATTGATGACATTGATGATTAACATTGATGATTTTGCAGCACAACTTTAGAGGTTAAAATGAAATTCTAATAGAAAATTCCAGAATAGCAGAGTTTATTGATTCTCAGTTTGAAAATATTTTTTTTTCTAATGCTAATTTGTATATTTTTAATAATATTTTTGGAAATTCTTGACTTTTATACAGTTGAAAGTTCTTAAGTGTCTTGTCCCTGTAGTTTTGCTGTATTGTAAGCTATGTATGTGTTTTAACTTAAAATCAATTAAAATGAAAGAGAAAATAGTAAAATATTTAGACCAACTAAGCTTATCAATAAAAATCAATAAAAATTCAATAAAATTCTAGATGTTTTAAGCTTTGAAGTTCTAAATAATAACAACGACAAAGATAGCTGCTACTGTTAAAATTCCCAAGTGCAAAGATCAATGAAAATTAAAATTCCTATTTATTTAACCAATTTGATTACAGGTCCCATTGGCAACCCTTATTATAAAACCCAAGTATCCCCAGCTAAGTAGGGAATAAAAATGTCTTTCAAAGTTGCCATTTGTTTGTTTGTTTGCTTCGCTTATTGTTGCTACGGTTGCATTTGGGAGCAGCTAATGTTACACATAGATGCACACTAACACACACACACACTCACAGATACTTATTTAAAAAGAGTCAAGGCTTTTCGACACAAACACACGCACAGTGATGGTGACAAAGCCGAATGCCGTTAAGAGTTTTCAATTTCTATTCTGTGGCTACCAGTTGGCTGCTGCTTAAAGTCCAGTTATCTGTTTATTCTTCTATAATTAGAATTCTTCTCAATGTGTTTCTTCTTCTTTTTTTTTTGTGCTTATGACATGCAAAGCGTTTCCTGTGTATTATGTACACCGCTGCGATTCCAAGAACGATCTTTGTAGCCCTCTTTCTATCCATATCTCTGTCTCTATCGCTGGCCTGATCTACTGGCCAAATGGGGTTGCATTGACGCTGCAGTGACGCCGAAAGCAAAAGTATCTTTATCTAAACGCTTTTCAAGTCTAAATAATAAGATACCGTTAGGCTTATATCATATGCGGTAGTCAGTCAGTCAGATTGCATCAGTTACTTTCATTATTCACAATTAATTCGCCCACAAGTAGCCAGATACTCGGCTTCTTACTCAGATACCCACTCATACACTGCGAGATATCAGGGGCAGTTAGCTGTATGACAAGCGACAAAGTCAAGTGCGGATGCAAACTGCAACCCAAAAACTTAGCTATGACGAGGGCACACATAGTAGTTCCAAGTTTACCCTGCAGATAAGGCCAATAGAGACACAGATACATACAGATACAAGTGTTTCAAGTGTTACTAGGCGTATGTGTGTGCACATATCTCTTATTTCTAAATTAAGATGTTTGTGCAAATTAATTGGTCGCTGGCATCATTATTACAAAAGCGACAAACAATTAGCCTAGATTTGTTCAAATACAGCCAGAGCAACAGCCATAGCCATAGCTATAGCCGCAGTTACAGATACAGATACAGCTATAGCTATAGAGATACAGATACCCCAGGGCAAGACAAAGAGCAGCCCAGCTGCAGTTGCAGTCATCAGTTCCAATCTCTGCATCTTCACCACCACCACCACCACCACCATCATCATCGTCATCGATGCCTCAGCAATGTCTTTTACAGTGCGTCGGCCAAGTATATTGATTGCTCCACTCAATTGGCTAGGCGAACCCAGAATTTTCCTATCCATTAAGGCATCAGATCATGACTTCATTGTCACCAACCAAAGTGTTGTCATTCAGGAATGTGTGAGTTCTGTTCACGCTTTACAGTACCAATATTATTTGAAAAAAATTCAGTTTCTACAGTAAAATTCCCAAAACTTTAAAGTTTCCTTAAGGAATAAAGACTTTGAAGAACTGCAATTATATCATATAATATAAAAATAGATAGAATAGCTGACTATTTAGATTACTTATTCAATAAAAGTGGTCTTTAAACAATTAAGAGTTTGATCTACTAAAAAATATCAGTGGTCTTTGTAAAGTAATAAATAATAAATCTAAAAAACTTCATCAGGATTCTATCTGTTGTCAGGTGATATATATTAAACAGCAGATGTGTTGTGCAGTATTAAAATATTTTTTATAACAAAGTCAAAACTTTTCTTGCCAAACTTTTTGTTTAAAATTAGTTAAAAATATTTTCAAGTTCCGTAATATAGTTCTTGGTAAAGACTCGAAACATTGCTTTTCATATGCCAAAGCTATGTTCTAAGCTTATTCTAGTTGACTGTGTTTTTAAAAACAATTGTTTCTGCTAAGAATATTTATTCGAAAAGAAAAATTATATGTAAAATTAATTTAAATTTAAATCTTGACCAAATGACTTTTAATGTTACATACAAAAATTATTAAGCAGTTAATGATTGTTTAAAACGTTTAATAATTTCTTATGTTTTACCATAAGTTCTTAAATTATAATTAAATATATTGAGAAATTTTTCTGTATAATAAATAAATAAGTGGGCAGATCTAGACCTATTAAGTCCATAGTAAATCTTAGTTGATTTCAGACTAAAGTTGGCATAAAAAAACTATTTTTTGTAAAAATTCTGAGCTGCCTAAATACTACTAGAAAGTCTAAAGATAACGCTATGAAAATTCCTTCTAACTGCCATGTAAACTGACTTTAATGGCACCAAATGAGTGCGCAAAAAATCGGTTAATATTGCAAGTGATCTGACCAATTTGCTCTTTGAAATCTTTTGAGGTACAGAAAAGGTTCAAATTAAATTATTAAATAGTTGAAAAACTACATTTTTTCTCTAGCCCTTAAAATTTTCAAGAACCAATCATTTACAAAGACAGACGAAGGGAACCAAAATGAATTTTTAAAATTAAATTTTCATCCACAACTTATTATAAATAAATTTACAGAGTCCGCGCCATTTTTTGTATTTATTTAGTATTTTCCTGAGTCTTCAACTACAAAAATTCATTTCCTTTTTTTTAAAAGGTAAAAAAAAAAAAGACATTTAAATAAAACGATTTCCAAAGGTTTCTACCTTCTCATACTTATTTTTTTCCATTAAAAAAAAATTAAAATTTTGGGACAAACTCAAAATACCAACAAAATATAATAATGATGATAAACATTATTAGAAAATATAAGGAAAAAATATTAAAAAATTTTGAGATTGCAGTTTCGATTCAACTAGAATAAATCAGTTGTGCAAATACGTTCACCACTGACTGTGTTCAGAAGAGTCGGTGTCATTGCGTACGCTGGCATGTGCGTTCATATGCGTGCCTGAGCGTCGTCTAGGGCCAGCAGGGTTGCATTCGTTCGCTGATTAACTGTTTGTCACTTGGCAATTGAGCAGCAATTAAATGCGGATGTCGATGCCATTGATATACAACTTTGCCTGATTGAAATGAATTGCCCAAAGCGCATAAACATTGATTAAAGGTTAGGCAGCGTCCAATGCATTGGGCATGGTCATATAAACAATTCGATAATGTGATAACGATATCGATACCGATAACATAGCAAATACACTTACCCCGCGTGCCGCGAGCCTCAGTGAGACGCCAGTGGCGAGCCGCCACCAAGACCCACAGCAGCCAGATGGCAGCCAGGGGCTTCATTGGCCGTAACATAGCAACGGCTCTCGATGCCGCAACGTTTATGGGATTCGGATATCGATGCAGTTTCTGGATGGTGTGCGCTTTTACAGATATATTTTTGGTGTTGAACTAAAAAAAGATTTAGCCGGGAGCAGAGTTACAGCTTTTGGAGTGGGCGGTAGTGGGTAGCGTAGGGTGAGTTCCAGGGCCATAAGAAATGCTAAACAAATGACACCACCCTGCTGCGGTAAATATGGCGCATAAAAATCCCAGCAGGCGAGACCAGCAGCACCGCTTAGACAACACAGGACCAAGGCTGCATAGAGTGGGTTGGTGGAAGGCGACAAAGGGGAGCTGTGACAACGTTTCCGTTAAAAGAAGGCAACGAAGAACGTTCAAGACATTAACACTCAACAACAACAACAACAAAACAACACAACATAGACACAACAATATAAAACAGGAAAGGCCAGTAGCTTGGGGCATAAACCAGACAGAAGCTGGGATACCCTGACAAGCAGCAGCATGTAGTGCAGCAATGGGTAAGAGAAAGTGTGACCCTTAGGTCACTAGTGGTCAGCTATGAAGCTAGTTTTCTCTCAGGGGAAGTCAGACATTAGCGGTTATCATAAGAATTGTTCATCGATTAATAAAGTCTCGATATAGACCTATCGATTCCAAGTGTCTATCTACCCTGAAAGTATCTAAACTGTAAAGATCTTTAAGGCCAAATCGGATTAGCAGTTGTCTATCATTGCATAAAGGTTGCCTCTTGGCCTATCGACCTATCGATCCCATTTCAACCAAGCAAATGTATCGATTGCATTTCTCAGTATCATAGACTGATTTCGTTAGCATTTTCTCAGTGTCTCTGGATACTAAAAGGCACCAACGTGTTGGCCTAGTGAGACGAGTCCGCAGGACAACCACTGAGCACACACTTGAACAAACGTTTCCGTTACAAATGAAAGCAATAAAGAGGCCAGGCTCGTGGTCCTCCCGCCTGGACTGCCGTTGTTTGGGTCAAAAAGTTCGCATCGGACACACTTCCGTCTTTGTCTCTAAAGCCACAAAAAATAAGAAAAAAAAGCAACGAAAAGAAAAGAAAAGCAGAAAACAACTGGGAAAAGTGGAAACACAGCAGCCACAACTATGCCATCGCATTAAATGTAGCTTAATTTAAAATAACGCCATGCAGGGCGACTGGTCTTCCTTCTACCAAAGCCAGCCAGCCACCGCCCTTCAGACAGCCCTGTCCAACTCCCATTCCCAGTCCCAGGCCCGCTCCCACCTTCAAGCAAACTCATCAAGATTCAATTGTTGCCAAACAAACAAATCCACCAACAGCAAAAATGGGGGTGGCGCACATCAATTTTTCCATATTTCCTTATTATGATCTTTTGCTTTTTCTTTCCTCTTTTTTTTCCTTTTCTCTTTCTTGTTGTGTTGAGTGAGGGAGGCAAGGGGCCAAAGAGCAGAGTGAGGAATCGGAATCAAGAAATCCCTATCTAATTGATCTAAAATGGCCTTTCACATAGCCGTACACTTGCTCGGATTATATATAAAAAAAAAAAACCCAGAAACATTTAAATGTTTCCAATTAAACAAACGGCTCCTGCTCCCCTTCTCCCCATGTTACTGAAAAAATTTGTGCAAAACTTGCAAAAAAAAAGCGAAGAAAAATAAATGAAAAGAATTTTGCGGAATAATTTTACATGGGAAGCCAAGGCAACGCGTATTTTGAATGAACTTGAGCTTGAAATGTGAAATGTGGCGGAATGTTATGCAGCGCTAAGCGGATAGACAGACGGAGAGAGGGAGAGAGGGAAGGCGGGCCGAAACCATGTGGCAGACTGGACTGGACTGGAGTGGACTGGACTGTCGTGTCGGCCAAAGCCAAAAAGTCAATCGAATCCATTGGCCATTAGTGGCAACTGTGGCGAAATCGAGAGTGCGAAATTCTCAATGTTCAATGTTCGGTGGAGCCGCTGTTGTTGCCACTGATGACGTGAAAGGTTTCTGCAAACCGAGTGCCTCACTCGCCACACATGCGGTTGTATCTTGGCCTATCGCGGTATCTGTGAGATACGCGCGTAAAAGCTTTGTAGTTTATGCGGCTTCAACTGCGAGGCAATGACGTTGCTATTGCCGCTGCTGTTGCTGCTGCTGTTGCTGCTGCTGTTGCTGATCCCCCTGGCTACTGCCAATGCTGATGTTGATGTTGCTGTCGATGCCGATGCCGTCGATGCCGTCGACTGTTTGGCAAACTGCCTGCATTTTTAAATTATTAAAACATTGCTATTATCGTGGCTCTTGCTGCTGTTGTTGCTGCTGTTGCTGCTGTTGTTGCCGGCATTGTTGTTGTTAGCCATGTTTCAATTAACTAAACATTAAAGGAATGCTTTTAGCTTGCTGAAAACTGTAAGTGGCCTACGGCCAACAACAACAGCAGCCACCGTTGAGTTTTGGGTTACTCAACATGTTACGCATAATAATTGGAGGCATTGCAGCGGCAACACCAACAGCAGCAACACCAACAGCAGCAACACAATGGCCAGTCCAATACCAAAGAGATGAACCTCTCCAGCTGACTTTATCATCAGCGTCACTAGCACTAATGAGTTGAACCAATACCAACCAGCTTTAACCATACCGCTCTGCTTGCTGATATGAAAAAAAAAACAGAAAAATTTGTATCCTTTTCACAGGTTGCCCTCCTTGCCAGCCAGCCACCCACCACTGACCAACATCCTGTGGCTACATCTGCTTAGCATACAATGATGATGCTCAGCTTGTTCTTAAATGTCGAGTATTTTGATTAAAATGCTGATGCAACAGCGCATTCCCCTTGCTAACCATATTCAGCTTGGCATATGCATTTGACTCACAGGTCTGAACCAGGTCACTCCAGCCTTTAGGCTCTACTGACAGCTGTCTAACTGAAGCCTAAATAACAGTTATATTGACTGGTTGTTAGAAGGGAATTTTCAGCTCTAAAACATCATTTCCCAGGCCGCTATATGATGTAGTAAGTCCAACTAGAGTCTTTGCTAAGCTGCCCCTTGGCTGCCTTTTTGCCGCGCTTAATTCCTAGGAAAAAAAAAAAGCTAAAAGATTTTTTGAATGAATATTCATTCCAGCAAAGTCTGTCATATGATAGCTATATGGTGTAGCAATTGAATCTTGAATAAATTGAATACAGCAACGTTGAACGGATGAGAGTTTCTTCTTGCAGATACTTAATCTCGAAAAAGAAGAAAGAAAATTATTTGTTTTTAAAAGAAAATGGCATGAGAAGGAAGCTATATTATGTAGTAAAAATTCCATATGTGTTGCCCTTGAGATGTCTAAGATAGCTAAGGACAGATGACAGGGATCCCCAGAGATTCTATCTACTGACAAATTAGCTTCCTATAAATATGATTTAAAAATCTGTCAGTCTGCTGACCCCGAAGATTCCCTACCTTTGTAGAGGCGAGCAAAGTTCTTGGCCATCTAGGGTATCCCTTAGTCGACCCCCTGTCCTCGGTGTGGCTATGGCTCTTTGTATCTTGGGCTCTACTCATTAAAACTCAAATTGCGATTAAGTTATTTTGAGCCACCGACGACCGCAGAAATAAGTCCGCCCGCTCCCCACCGCCACCTAACTGTTAAGCGAGTCTGTTGCATCTCAGTATATTAAAAGTCATTAAAATTAATGATGCGGTAGCAACAGCAACAGCGGAGCGGGGGAGTGGTGGCAACACCAACATCTCCAGCTAATGCCCAATAAGCAAATGTGTTAAGCAGGTTTCCTTTGGTCTCCTCTCCAGTTGAACCCCGAGAAGTGGAACAATGTTTTCAATGCTCTCAAAAGCATTGCCATGGAAAAGAGTTTAGCCAACTCCACGACCAAGGAATACCCTCTCCCAGGCACAAACCATTTATTTAATGCCCAAGGAAAGCCATAAACTAGTTAGGTAAGGTGGAAAGTTACTCGTCACAGGTGGTTCAATGATTTGTAGTAAAATATTACTTAATAATTTTCGGCTTTAGCAGCTGCACTAACAGCAACAGAGACAGATAGTGTTGGCGAGTGTTGGCTAGTGCTAGCTGAGCTGTCTTTTACGCAAACGTTAGTTGTGATTGTCTATGGACTGGACGAAGACATGACA
>JAWNPV010000129.1:18331-34531 GCA_035078785.1 Collessia kirishimana
GACATTTAGGGAACAGTGAACTCACGTTTCCCAAACTTCAATTCCAGCAAAGAGTAATCAAAAGCAAATAATTGAAGGAAAAAAACTGCAACCTAAGCGATCTGCATGTGGAGCTGGGGGGAGAGTGGGAAACTGCAAGGCAGGCAAATTGTTTAGCAACAACATTGTGACGGCTGTCATTAGACCTTTAACAACCATAAGAAAATCTTAATTCAATTTAAAGCTGAGCGCTTGCCTCTTTCCTCTGCCCCTCTCCCTTCCTCTCTGTGTCTCTATCTGTCTGTCTTGTCATCTGCATCTCTTAAAATCGTTTCTTGCCAGACAGACTGACAAAAATAGTTCACTCAACGCCATATTTGGTTTTGTTATTTTTATCTATTGCCTCCCTTCTCCCAGCCCCCCACTGACTGCCTACACCCACCCACCTACCTACCATCCTTCAACCAGCACGCATCACACACTCCACTCCACTGATGAATCAATTTGTCAGCAACACCCACCCATCCATGCTCTACTCTATCTGGTGGGGGGGCTGGCTGGCTGGCTGGCCTGACTGACTCTCCAGCGCTACCTCTGAGCATCATCAATCCAATGCATTCGTCAATGTATCGACGCGTGCATTTAAAATGCATCGATCGGATCATGATCTATCTGGGCGGATTGCATTCGGTACGATGTCAGTGTCAGCCACGTTCGTGTGCTTTCTTTTGTGGCGCCGAGATTTATTTGCCTTGCGGATCACATTGGCTCGACCGCGTTCCTTGATTAAGATTTACTGCCCAGTTGGCGGCTGCTCACAAGAAACACAGATAAACGCCCGCCGAGAGGCCTTGCAACATGGCCGGCCAAATCGAAACCGCAACCAACAACCGACAACAAATAAAGCCGCCCTGACTAAACCTCATCTAAGGGCAATAAATCTATTATATAAATGATTGCAAATATTTACATGCTCAACGAGCTTAAAAAATGTACAAAAAAAGAACCACAAAGTTCACCACAAAGAACTTTGTTCACTGCCCAGGGAAACAGAGCTCAAGAGGTGGAAAGGTGGAGCAGAGCAGGTATCATCTAATCAAACTAATGCAGTTGAGTTGCCTGTGTTGGAATCGCTACTGTTTTTCCAAACCCTGTACAAACAATGCCATCATCCAGGTCACTCTGGTTCCAAGAATTCACAATAGCCAATGAGATCACTAAGAAAACCATAGGAAATTCCTTAAAAATTCCAGCATTTTGAATTTGAAAATCAAAGTGAAATCATTCAAATTTCAATTGCAAATGTCAAAATCCTTTGAAACATTTGGGGCGACTTAAGATATATCAATGAACCACGTAATTAAATAATGGAAAAACAAGAAGAGTGAAGCAAGGGAAACTAGAAAAATTTATTAAGTTTTAGGAATCTTTTGAATAAGAAATAAAATTATAATTTCTGAAATTTTATTCTTACGTGTATAGAACATAGAAAAAAGCTGACTTCATATTGAAACTGTTTTATCATTCAAACTTTCTATTGTAAATTTTTATATGAGTAAATTGTTATTTAAAATTGATTATAATAAACAAATATTAATTATTCTTTAGTAAATGAAAATAAATAAGAATTATACAGATTGCTAGAAAATACAGGAATTGTAAAAAAAGAAAAGGAAAATTGAATTAAATAGATTTATCATTTAATCATTCTATTTTTAATTTAAATAATCGAATGGTTACTTTAAATGGCTCATAAACAATAATTATTAATTGCTGTTTAGTAAAAAAAAATTTTATAAAAATTCATACACGGTTTTCAGGACCCAGAAAAGAAGAAAACAGAAAACTTAAGCTATTTTTGAATGATTCTAAGCTTCAACCTCTTATTTGCCAATTTTTATATGATCAAATTGTTATTTAAAACTGATTATAAACAACATATATTATTTATTCGTTAGTAAATAAAACTACAAAAAAAAAAAAAACTAGATTTCCGAAATATACAGGAGATTAAGAAACATTTAATTAATAAGTTTTATCATTCATCCTTTCTATTGTCAAACTAAATGATCCAAATGACTAAATCGGTTTTTTAAATTGATTATAAACAATATTTATTATTTAGAAAGTAAACAAGAAAATAATCGTCAAAAATGAAAAAAGAAAAATTAAAGAACACAGAAAACTAAAGCTATTTTTGAATGATTTGACCATTTAACCTATTTTTTTTTTTTTAATTGATTATATTTTCAATTTTAAATTGATTATAAGAAAACATATATTAACTATTCGTTGGTAAAAAAAAATTCCAAAAGAAAAACTAGACAGATTCTCAAAACATAAAGGAGATTAAATTAATATAAGGAAAATAGATTTAAATCATTTTTTAATTTAACGTTTTTGTTGTCAATATATAAACGATCAAGTAAATCTTTAAAATTATTTATTTAAAATAATTACTTATTATTATTTAGTATTTGAACCTTAGAAAATTCAAAAACTTTTATTAATTATAATTTGGTAAATAATAAAAGAAAATAATAAAGGATGAATGATCCTAAAAATCCCTAAAGTCCAGCATAGTAAAAAACTCAGGAAAAAGAGAAAACGGAAGGTAATTTTGAATCATTTTAACCTCTTAAACCCTTATATCAATTTTTAAACGATTAAATAATTATTTTAAAATCAATTTAAAAAACAGTTTCTTATTATTTCTTAGTAAACTTATTAAATTTTTTGTTTCCCAGAACATGTAGATAAAAAAAGAACGCAAACTGAAGTTAGTTTTAAATGATTTTATTATTTAACTTATCTATCTATCAAGTTTAGAATTTTAATATTAAAACTACAGCTTTCTAAAAAGTACGAAAGGCTGATAGACCATCAAAGATCAGAAATCTTCCTAAAATAAATTTATTCTTCAATCCATTTATATCCATATTTTTTTAATAATTTAGGTAAATACATTTTTAGGTTTTACCCTTAATAATCGTTTTCTTTAAAGGAAAATAATAAAAAATTAATTTTTTTTATTAACATGACGAGAAAGAAACTTTATTGACTGATTTTTTTGATTAGAATGCAGTTGGTTTCTTTACAGTTTTAAACTTTTTTCTTCTTAGCCAATGGCTTTATTCAGAGGATTAAACGCATAAAAAATATTTATATTCGAATTTCTAGTTCGACAACCTAGCTATAAGGTGCCTTGATCCATAGAAAAATTCCAGGAATAATGATAAAAAAATTGATTTCTGTTTTCCTTTTGGTTTTTTTAAAAACACTTGCATTTTTCTAAATTAAATTAAATCTCCACACAACGTTCAATTCTTTTTAGAAACATGAGTTGTTTATGGAACAAAACTTAGTATTTAAAAATGTAAGTTTAGCTTCCAAAACTGTTATATGGTAGCTATAAACTATAGTGATTCAATTGAGATCATTTGTGTCATAAACTGACTCCAAATTTTGCATGTAAAATTGTCTTGTTTGGCAGCTATATGATACGATTTGGATATATATTAAACGTAATGAAACCAGAGATAAATATTTCAGCTGAATGTCAATTTTTTTTTGAAATTGAAAAAGAGAAAATATTAAAGGCGTGTAAAATTGCAAAACGAAAAAGTCAAAATATAAAGAAAAATTCATTTTTTGCGTTCAATTTAAAAAGTATGGAAATTTTTACATGTCCAAATGGGTAAAAAGTAAATAAATTAAGAGTTTAGATGCCTTAGAATTCCCAAGTGGTTTTTAAACAATTTTAGGCATAGAAAAGCCCAATAAAATGCATCCCATTTGTCACTTGGAAAGAAATTTTGTTGCTTTAAGATGACTAAAGATTGGATAAAAGTTTTTCACCAAAAACAAAAAGGAAAAATATCATAGAAGAGTGCAGAACTTGTGGGACCACTGAGACACACTTTTAATAACCTTGCGGCAGTTCAAAAAAACGAGGAAAACATTTCAATTTCATTACAAAACGCTTTAATATAGAGAAAAACCTTAAGGACAAAAAAAACCAGTAAGGAAACGACGAAGCACTAAAAACACTGAATGCTCCTCACAGTGACGCCTTCACAGGATCACATTCCAAGGTAGCCGGCATAACGAGTCTCGTCTGAGAGCCACAGAGCGTGATCGACGAAGCAATATGATCACCGTTAAGTTGCAGGACCCTCACTCTCACTACCACACCCATCCACACACACACTCCAAAAGCTGTCACAATTTATGGGTTTTTTGGTGAAAAAAAAAAATTCACATTTAAAAAAATTTCAAAAAAAAAATTCAATTAAATGATTTGAACGACAACGTACAATGCAACTCACGCGTCTCTGTCAGTTGACAGAAAAACTACTTTTAAAAGATTTCAAGCTTTTAGATTCTTGATAATTTACAAGTGAGAAAAATAAATAGAAGAAATTTGAATTGAAATAGTTTAAAGTCAAATACTGTTGGGTTTATGGTGGTCTAGGGAGTTGCACACGCGCCAAAAACAACGTAACGCACACGCAAACGCTTCAACTTGAACTGAACAGAACTGAACGCCACGGAGCCACGGTAAGGCAAGCCAAGGCAAGGCAAGGCACGACACGGCACGGCACTGGGACTGGCAGTGGCAGTGGCGGCGCAGCAGCAGTGTGGAGAACACCAGCGACTCAAGCTTTGGACAATGACAACCGACAACCGACGGCGACGGCGACGACAACAAACACGAATGTCTTCGCCTTCGCAACATGGCACGACGCTTGCTTCGTTGACTTTTGTTTACTTCGTTCGGGCGGGCATTCGGCCCAGCCGGTTGGGCTTTGGCTAATTCTGATTGCGGCAATTGCTTCGGTTGCGTGGGGGTGGCTGTGTGGGTGTGCGGTGGGGCTAGGGTGCGGGCTTTGCCAACGCTTCAATGCTTACAGCCAACCAGGTTACGTTGCTTGGCAATATGTTGCCAAAGGTGTTCATGTTGATAACAACAGTTGGCAACTGGCAGCATGTTGCCAGGGCCAGCCAAGTCACTAACAGTTTGGTGTGTAAAGCGCGCCTGCGCCAGTCGCTTTGGAATACTTTGTCAGGCGTCGCTTAAGCTGGCCACACTTGGATTTATAACCATATGGGGGGAGGGGGTAACAATGGCCCGAGAACACAGGAACAAACTCTTCACTTTTGCTTTTCGCACTTTTCTATACAAACACACACACACACGTACACAGGGTCACACATAGCTAGAGAAGACTCATCAGACATGCATGACTCCCTGGAGAAGGCGGATGCTGCCCAGGGTTGGGGAGGCAACAGATTGCCAGCGCGTGTGTGTGTGTTGGTTGCCACATTGTTTGCTGTTGTTATGATTTTTTATGATTTTAACAACAGTTTTTCCCTTTGTTTTACTCTTTCGCTGCCTTTTTTTTTGTTCTCTTCGCTTTTCCTTTTGGGCAGTCGAGAGTGTGAAAAGAAAATTGTTGCTTGTTGACTAAATTCAATTTGCATATATGTAAACACACACACACACATGCACACACACTCATATGTGTGCCGTTGGAGTCTTAGTATCCACCACCACCCACCTTGTGTTACCATTTGCAAAACTGCTAATTGAGTGTCGTGGCTGAGGCTGCCAAGGAGAGGGGAGAGGAAGCATTAGGAGGAGGAGGAAAGCGGAAAGGAGCCAACAGAGAGGAATTTTTGCTCGCTTTGCCTGGCAGCTGAAAAGTGCAAGTTTTGTTGTTGCTGTTGCTGCTGCTGCTGCTTTGCAAATCGATGCCCGGCAATTATGTGTTAGAAAATAAAAAAACAAAACAAAACGAAATGAAATGAAACAAAACAAGCCAAACATATATTTAATCAACAACAACAGAAACAACAATAACAAGAATCCACAGAAAATGCAACCGCAGCAACCTCAGAGAAACAGCGCCACCAAAAACTGTGCAAACAAAAACTGAAAGCTGAAAATCAAAGCCGCAACAAAAAAATCAACAAAAAACACCTCATTAAGAAGGTCGACACACTGATACCCTTTCAAGCAATGAGATTAAAAACAACATGTTGCATGCAATTTAAATATTGATTTATCGAACACATTTTCATAGCAATCGGTTAAGCTGACTACATATTTATCGAACACATTTTCAACGTATTAATCGCCTAAGCTGACTACGTGCTTATCGAACGCATCTCCATCGCAATCGCATAAGCTGCTTGCGTTTCTATCGAACACATCTCCATCAGCTGATGTCGCAATCGCCTTAGTTGCCTACGTGCTGCTTCTTCTATTTCCCTAATTTTATTCAAACGAATTGGAAAACGTGTTTAATATTGGTTTTGATAAGAACAATTATCACGCCACTAAGGTTCTGTGACTAAGGTTATTGCCAACAACTGACCGATTGCAAAGAAGCATTGAAAAGTGCACAAATTTATTTATTTATTTTTTTATTTATACTAAGTTCGGTGAGTGCACAAATTTATTTCAGTTGCCTTTGTGAAAAATTAAAAACTCTGTAGATCACAGTCAACTCTGTGCAAAAAGCGCATTTTTTCGAAACGATAAGGATCTACAAAGAAGTCTCTTGTTTGTGTCAAAATATCTTCTCTTTATAGCTACTCTGGCGACCAAAAGCATGGACCAAAGACGGCTCTTTAAGCTTCAGTTGCCGCAAGGAGGGCAACAAAATTTACTGAGCTTTATGACATCATTAAATAAGATTTAGATTTATATGAGACTGTTTACATTTTATTAGCATTTAAGCTTTTCTGATCAGTGGCATGAAGCAAAGAAAATTTATTGATCAATTCTACAAAGAAATTATTTATTAGCCAAAGGATTGTTTTAGACTGTTTTCATAAAAGTAAGTGATCTTTGAGGAATTTAAAGAACTAAGAACTGTCATGGAACTGTCATAATCATGCAGTTTAATTAATCAATATTATGGGATTTGGTGAGATACATCCTTACACCTTTAGAGTTAATTGAAAATAAAATGTTAATATCATATGAACCACGAATGAAAGCTCGTCAAAATATTCTAAATCATTGTACTAATCGATTGTAAAATTCTAAAGCATAAATGGATCGATATATTTTCTCTAGGAATAGTTTTAAGTGATTCAAATGGTTTAATTCTATTATATTCTATTCTAATCTTTCTATTTTATTCGATTGTAAACAAAAGATTCTTTAGTCTATAAACCAAATTAAAAATTAAATTTTCAACAAAAAACTCAAGATTTAAAGCTTCCCAATGGCAGTAACAATACATCATTATTTCCTGGAAGTTAAGATCACAGAGTAGCGGCAAATGGCACAACAAAGTGTTGATGACCCGCGAGCAAAAGGGTAAACAAATAAAAGAACCAGAAATATAACAAATGGTAACTTTTGTCAGAATACCAAATTACAAAATGGACTAACATGAGTGTGCGACTGTATGTGTTTGCATAATAATTAAAATTTAACGCAGTTCAAGTGCAGCAGCAGCAACAGCAGCAGCAACATTCACAGTTACAGTCACAGCGTCCATCCACGGGGTCCAGAGTGGCGAAGCAAATGACGCACTTTCATAATGTAGAGTCGCCCATAAAACGCGATGCTTTGGCCATATTGGATTACACAATGCACAACGCTGATTGCCGGCGCTCTGGTTGCTAAACAATTTTAGAATTTTTCATTAAAAAAAATCTTTTCGGTAAACATAAACAGCAACTTGTTAAACTAAACGGCTAAAGGTGGCCTCCCAACAAGACCGTTTCAGTCGAGTGTTATGTGTGTGATGTGATATCTTTCTAAGCTTTTCAAGGAAATTTTGAAAGCCATCTAAAGACCTATTTAATTAAAGATTCTTTATCAAGTTATTGAATAAAGATTTTCCTTTGGGAAGAAAACGCCAAAAGTATCTCAGACACAACTTACTAACTTAATTCATCAAACGATGCGAAATACTTTTAAGAAAAATGTCGAATTAAAGAAGAATAAGCTGAGTGTAAAGCTGAGTTAAATGAGAAGCCCTTAGACAGAGTCAAGCTTGAGCAAGTAAGAGGGAAGGCGATAGTGAATACCGGGGAATCCCCAGACAAAGCGCCTTCAGCTTTATTTAGCTACTAATTAAAATATTTAGGCTTAAACCGTATGAAAATCAATGGGTTTTTGATTTACAATGCCCAGTCGCTTGGTGTCCTTGCGAAGTCATTTAAAAAAACTGAGCTTCGGCGTTAGGACGCTAAAATGATGATGAACTGTTAAGTTCTTGATTAAACTGGAAAATTTATGCTTTTCAATTAGATCAGATAGACAAATTTTAGTCTCCGACTCAACACCGTTGTACCGCTTGACCATCCAGGGTGGACCTGAGTAAACATGGCACTGCGTTTGATTCTCATTAGGTGTCTCCTCTGGCACTTGCCTTGCCCAGCAGCTCAGAGTGCAAGTGTCGAAAATTCATTAAATTTACAAGGACACAACTTTTTTTTTTTTGCATTTCGGGGACAACATGGCTTATGGCAACCCACTCCCATCCCCTGCGAACTCTGACATTGCATTTAATCTCGTTGACAGCACTTAACACGCCTTCTTGGCTGACAGCCACCAGGCCAGTGGCAACGCCTGGCTGCCAAAGTCAAACCCAATGCTCGTGGCACGCAGATACCCAGCTACCATGTGGGCATATGGACAGCATGGGGGAGTTGCGAGCACTTGCAAGCGGATTATTTAAGTTTATAATACGCTTAGGGGTAATTTTAATCTGTTGCAAATTGTTTTTGTTGTCAGCTTGTTGGATTTTTTTGTTCTATTCAGCTTTCCTTTTTTTTTTTCTTTTGCCTTTTTTTGTTTGGAACTCCGCACACGCAGGGTCCCAGGGACAAGCATCTATAAAACATCTTTTTTGAACAACTTGCTCTGTCTGCTGAATGTTTTTGTTGGCCTTGCCATATGCATATTCTGGATGTTTTGTATATTTTGTTATGGAATAGAGAAGCTGCGGTTGCCATTTCACATGGTGGGCGGTGGGGTGTTGGGTTGCGATTGACGGTTAACGGTGGAGGGCTAGATTGGCGCTGCTTCTACTCGTGGGTCGTTTCATTAAGCGTGCGTGGGCGTTTGCTTGATTTGTAATTTCACTTTTTTTCTGTTTTTATTATTTTGTGGGGGGCGGTTGGGCGTCGGAAGTTGAGGGTATGCGGTCCATGAATATATTTCATATAATTCACGCGGCAAGTGGGCCACACGGAGTTTCGGTTGCATGAACGGGCGGCCACGGAGAGGCGTTTCGATTCAGGGTCAACCAAGTTGTTTTGTGGCAATGTTTGCGAAATGTAAACCATCGAGCTTTCACCATCCTAGAGGGGAATTTTATCTCCTTTTTTTTGTGGAAATTTAAGAAAACAGCGCGCAGAAACTTGAATGTCTTTGAATTTAGCGAAATTTTATATTTATAGGAACAAGATGGCAACAAGGGGCGATCAAAATTGCTGGCAAACACTGTTAACCACCAGGTGTTTAGTTGGCTCTTAAGTGAGTTAGTAGTTCCTGGTAGTTCATGGTAGTTTCTGGGGAATTTGTAATCCCTTTAGTTGCAATAGATCGAATAGAATATTGTTTCTTTCAATAAATATTTTCATTACTGGTTGATGGTTCTTCGAAAAGAAATTCAATAAAGAAAAAAGCTTGTGCGTTTGACGAACACTTGGGTTTCGAAGGTCATAAGAGTTAGAGAGATGATTCCAACAGGTTAAAATAACATCCACTTATAAGTATTTGGAGTTTATTTATCTTATTTTATCACATTTCGTTTTTTACTTTCAAATATAGTTTACAAATATATTTTATGATGAAAATATCATAGATTGGAATATAAAAAAACGTACGAAATACCATTTACACCATAAATAAAGAAGGAAATCTATTAAGACGCTTCTAGGCTATAGTTAAGGTTGAATATTTCCTAGATTGATGATGATGAAATCATTTAATCAGTTTCATTCCGCTTCAGGTGAACGTAACCTGAAAAATCTTACAGAAATACGACGAAAATCTTTGATTTGAAAGCATTGAGTTAACCAGACAGCGAACGATTGATCTATGTCCACCTGGTTGGGTTTACGTCTCAGTAATTCATGGCCAACAGCTTTCTCCTATGCCTTATAAACCTGCATCTGCATAAAACCTCTCTAGAGATGCAGAATGTGAGCCAATTGATCGATAGATCCAATGACCTACATAGTCGCTACGCAGGAACAAATACACTTTGAACTTGTGAATTCAATTAAAATTGTTTTTGAGAAAAATGCTTTTGAAAATTGTTAGACAGAAATGGCACGCGCCCAATGAGATCACCACTAGGCATAGAGTTCGTTGATCGAACAGTTTTAATAAAGAATTTTCCCTTGGTATTTTGTGTAATAAAAAAAATATAATTTAACTAAAAATAATTTCAAGTTCAGCCAATTAATTGAAAATAAATCATAGAAAATAAAATGAAAATAAAAATAAAAACTCACCCTGAGGCGGGGCTTGGGTTGGCTCAATGTCAGTTTCAGTTGGCCGTGATTCAGGCTCTGGAGCCCGCGGAGGTTCTGGATCGTTCGGCGGTTGTGGGCAGCCTGCTTCGTCGGTTTCGTCTGCACAGTTGACAGCGCCGTTGCAGCGCAGATCGAGCGGCAAACAGCGATCGTCGCACTTGAATTCTTCTTCAGTGCAAACTAAGAAGCCGGTTTAAAAAGCGCAACGCAAAAAGAAAGCAAAGCAAAATGTACGATAATTAAGGATCAAATGGCAGGCAAAAGTATGAACTGTGAACTAGGACTGGAACTAGTTCCCACATTGGTGAGCAGTATGAGTGATGGTGAAGGTGAGAGATAATGACAGTAGCTGGGCAGCGGGCATTACCGGTTTCACATTGGTCTTCATCCTCGCCATCGGGGCAATCCTGAGCGCCGTCGCATTTGAATTCATCGCAGATGCGTTTGCCGTTGTTGCAAACGAAAGTCGCATCACCGCGGCACTCTGACGGATTTTCCCTATCGATTCCTTGAGATATAAAATCATTGGTCGAGCCGGAGCCTTCGACTTCGTCTACAACAATAATCGGGTCCTCAATAGGTGCTTCTGGATCTGTGTATGTGTGTGTGTGCGGGTGTGTGTGTGTAGAGGAGTTCGTGTAAAAATCAAATTACGTTAACAATGTTCTATCTGCCTCTGACTGTGTTTTTTAAATAAATATATAAGCAACAAGGACAACATTTTCAGCCAACATAAAATCTCATAGAAAGGTAAATGCAAAAGCAACGAATATGCAGTTGGGCGATTAAACGATGATTCGACACATAGATGAAAGCATAGATTCAGGCAAGACAGGAAACGGTCACCAGATAGCTTGCAGGGCTACAAAGTAACGACCGCGGAACAGTGGAAACGAACCGTGAACTATGAAATGATTAAATGAATTTTTAGTGTGACAGGAATACACATCTGACTAATTGATTATTTTTTCCTTTATGAAACTAAATCTGATTTGTATTTATATGACTAAGTGCTCTCCTAGGGCCACATATTTAAATTCTATTACAATTTTTTGTATACAATAAACCTCAAAACTGTAGAAAATAAAAATGTTTAAAAACCTCAAGCTTTGCTTTGATTTCTTTTGCTCTGTAAGGGAAAAGTGTGCGGAATTTTTCCTGCTTTCCCACAAGCCTGGACCCATTTGATTAGGAGACAGCTTTTTGCTTTGATATTTAGAATCCAATTCCTTGATACGATATAAAAATGTTTTTAGATCAGAAAATTTTTCAAAACACCAGTTGTAATGCAGCTATATGATGTCGTCGTCCAGGTAGATATGTCTAAGTGGCTGGCGACAGCTATTTGTTCTAGTCAACCCACTTACAATTAACCATTTAGGGTTTTTGGATCTCCCAACCGTAATCGTTTATGATATCAGAGAGGCTGAGATCATAAACTTAATTTCCAAGGGAAAACATTTATAATAATTTTTAAAATCTTCAAATCAATAGGTTTTGCCTTTGGGTAAACCCCCTTGGCCATAGACACTGCTGAAGCGCTCTCGGATCTTTAGTTGATGGAACTTTGATACGCTAAGATAACAATATGGAGGGGTTAACAGTGAGGGAAGGATGAGTACCGCTCTGGAGTTAGTCACAGATTCGAGTGCGTGTGTGTTGGTGTAGGCTTGTGCGCGCGCGTGTGTGTGTGTGTGTGTGTGTGTGTGTGGAAAACTAACCCCTTGCGAGTCTATGGCATAAAACGTCAGCTTCATCGGAGCCGTCTTCGCAGTCTGCCACCCCGTTACAAATACCGTCGCAGGTAATTTTGCGACCGCTGGAGCATATGAAGAACCTGCAGGGAGCGTGCTTGGTTGGAGGTGCCTCCGTTGTCCCAGTGTAGACAGCTGGTTCGAGGGGTGTTTGGCCTGAATTCGAATCGCATTTGGCATTGGTAAAAGCTTGTGTTTGTGTGTCTGTGTGGGTGGGTGTGTGTGGGTGTGCTTGGACAACGTGTGCATGACAGTTGGGTGTCAGTGGGTCAGTAGAGAAAGGCGGGAAAGGGGGGAGTATGCTACTGGTCTAGTACAGTCACATCTATGGTCACCAGCTGCTGCAAAAGGCGGCATGAGTCGGCCTATGACGGTGTGTGCAGCAGCCGGAGCTCCAACAACTAACTACACAACGACAATATATACAATGGAATAGGAACGGGCACCGCAGCGGAGGTGTCATATGACACCGAACGGTCTACACTCAGAAAAAATTGTTCGCACATTCTGCATATATTCTTATCGGGAATTTAGAAATTCCCAAATCGAACTCAGATGAGAGAGTCGGAATGGTCTTGGATCTGCTAGTACTGTCAGGTGCACCCCGACGATACGACACATCGGTGGTTGCTTGCTAAACTGCTCAAACGCAGAGCTTGCGTTGTACATAGCAGTTGGACGATCCTCGTTCTCACTTGATAGGGGAATATTTATAGTTATAGGCTACAGCTTACAGCTTAGTAGTAGTAGGTAGCACCATTGATTAGACTGAGGAGAACCCCCTCACAGGTGTTATGTTGGCCTATTTGGCGAATTTCTAGATTCCTTGATAGCATTTTTCTGAGTTTTCTGGGTCTCATGTATGCGGCGATGATTCAGCACTTACCATGCACTTGACGGAAGTAGAAGTAATCGCCGGTCGAGGCGCTCAGTTCGCCAATAACATTGTATTTGTCCAAATGTTCGCGAAGTTGAGTCTCGAAGTCGGTTATGCGACTGGGTATCTCCAGTTGTACAATCACATGGATTTTATAAACATCCTTCGTACGGCTATATATGCAAGTGTAAGGAGTAGGTATTAGTGATGTGTTTGCGCCGTGTGCGGGTTAACCTCTTCAATTACTTACTCAACGCGCAAGAGGGTGCTGTGGAGCTCAATGTCGTCATCGTCGTCAGTGTTACGTAGCAGCTTACGCAGGCCTTCTTCAATCTGGCTACCAAGCTCGGCAAACTCCCTGCTGTGAGGATCCGCAAAGTATTCCGTATAGGGTTCGGATACCGTGAACAGGGTGCGATCTGTGTGAAAGAGAGAGATTAGCGTACAGATGATGTGTCACCATGCGGTTGGTTTGTCCTACTACTTACATAGGGCATTATCCTCATCCGTATCAGGGCTGGAACCTTCTAAGGTGTCATCATAGTCGACTGCACGTTTGCGTTGATCGCCAACAGGAGCCGCCTTAAGCTGCTGGAGCTTCTTGTGCGACTCACGTCGCTCACGAATGTCCGCGCGCTCTTGTTTCTTCTGTTGTGTGCGCACGCGCTGTCGCTCCTGGATATTGCGTCGCTCGCGCTGATGCACCTGCGTGGGTTCGCTACTGCCAAACAGGCGCGACCACTCGCGACGCACGCGATGAATACCTCGGGTCAGCCAGCCGGAGTCATCGGCCAGATCCTGTGCTGTCGCAACCGAATCATCGATGGGCACCCACCTGTATGGGGACATGTCTTTCGTATGCTGCGGTGTATTCGCATCGTCGGCCACAAAGAACTCATTATCGTCGGGTATGCTGTTGATTTGCTGTTGATTTGGAAAGACAAGCGGTTACTCAATTTGTTAATTCAGTCTGGTTAAGTCAGTTGATCAATAGAAAGAGAGAAGCAAAGCTTACATACCCTTGCAGTTAAGGGTATATAGAGTCGGTTGTTTTCATTTGAAATGCATCTCCTTGCCTAATCTACATATCAAGCGCAACTGGCGCTTAGTTTTTTTCCGTTTTGCTGTCCTTTTCTTTTAAAACACAGACTCACTAGTGTGTTGTGCTTTCTTTCCAGATGTATCTTTGCTGTTGCAAGTTACACGGTCAGTAACAGGCAGTAGATACATCTGTTATCAACATGACCTATTGCTGAGAGCTTTTCCGAGCAGCAGACAGTGCAACCATCGCCCTAGATTCACCTAAGCGAATGTATATTAATTTAGATTCTCTGATTCAATGTGCTCTGACAACGTAAGCAACATGGTTCGAGACAAGACTAAACAACTGTACTGGGCAGTTTGAAAGGCATTGCCACCACGCCTGCAGAGCTTTTCAACACATGTTGCAGACAGCGCACTTCCATGTTAACATGTTATACTTAACAGAGCAAAAGCTTGAAAGCTCGAGTTGTGCCTGCTGTGCCAGTGTTGCCCCGTCAATGCACGTATGTATGACGTGAGCTCCAAGCCAAGAAATGTGTCACAAATGTTTGCCGACTCTTCTCTAGGCCTCCTTGTTCGTTGCTGTTGTGTTGTTTTATCTACCGGTATCTGCTGCTGGCCTAACTACTAGCTAAGTTGTCTTATCAGTTTTCGAACATATCAATAATGATATTTAAGCACAATTAACCCATTGAGCAGGTGGTCTCAGTGGCACTGGGCAGTGGCCGGATATCTAACTGCAATAGACCTCAAACTGCAGAGTGTGGGGCAGTGAGATACCTCTTGCTGGTGGTATTGCAAACTGGGAGACCTTTAACAGCCTCTTTCCAGTGAAAAAGTTTAGTTTTATGATTTATAGAGAAACATTGCTTTGGTCAAGACCGCACTTCAGTGTCAAAGCCGAATTGAAGCCAGAAATGTATCTTCTGCTGATAGTATTGGTGGCTTCTTTTTAGACTTCAATGGGAATTTCATGGAATCAGTGAAAGTCATTAAATTAGGTCAAATGGTTACAGAAAGGGCCCCCTGCCCTAGACTCCTTACCCAAATGCTTACTGTTTATCACACAGTTCAGATAACGTCACGATATTGAAAGAGAGAGCGAGAGAGAGAGAGAGAGAGAGAGAGAGAGAGAGAGAGAGAGAGAGAGATAGAGATAGAGAGAGAAGGCGTATTCAATGTTTAGCCCCTTGTTGTCTAGGTTGTCTAGGTTGCTTCAATCTGACATAGTGTATATATTATACCTTGGCCTAGCAGGGTACAACCCTATGACACCCATAAGGCGGCCTAGCTATACTTCTGCTGTGGCTATTCTGGTGCCTAGCGGCATGTTAAAAATCAATTTGCAAGGGAAGAAGGTAAAAACTTTCTTTACTATAGCGTGTTCAGCCCTTGACCAACGATTCGTGGGGAACAGCTAAAAGCCAATGATTAGTCTGACAGTCTGACACATGGGTCTGTCTATGTATGTTCTCAGAAACTGTCGGTACTTCCAGGAGAAGGCCTAACAAATTTCGCAGAAATTGAAAAATTTCGGAAAAAAAGTTGAAACAAACTTTTGCTGTGATTTTGCCTTTGCTGTTGCCGTTGCCAGTCCTCGTACTTTATTGTTTGTTTATTTGTTTTATGTTTTGTGGTCTACACTGTGTCTACGACATTGTCTGGCCCTGTCCGCATCACTTAGACAACTGAGGGGGGGAAGAGTTGTTGGAGTGAGTGGTGATGGCAAATAGCTGTAAGGTGTGTGGAGTGGAGCTGTGTGGCAGTGTGAAGACTGAAAGTTGTAACACGTATTGCAGCTTTGATTTTTCTGGTTTCCCTTTGTTGTTTTTCCCGATTATGTCATAAGCGCTTAAGCTTCGTCCTGCAAAGGCCCAAAAACAGTTTGTTTTGTTGCTTTGGATTTGGAAGAAATTCCTAGATGGCGTGGAAGTTCCATTAGGCACTGTAGTTGCCTCTTCAATAGTGAAATGATTTCTTAAGAGAGAAACGCAGCTGCCAATCGATCAATCGATCGACTGCTGGCTTATGGAC
>JAWNPV010000130.1:0-34484 GCA_035078785.1 Collessia kirishimana
TCTTGGGGTGCCATGGGTTAATGAAGTGATAGCCAGTATGAGCTCCAAATATATAGAGAGGCTTCACAACCATTCAATCAATTTTGCACTATACCTGCTAGATAATAGTACTTCGTTAAGAAAGCTTAAGATAAGACATTCACTTGACCTCCAATGGGAGTAACCCCAGAATAACCATATATGAAATATATTTCCGTTAATGTCTATGATGTTAACTTAATTATTACCCCTATGGGTAGATTTTAAATACACGCATTCAATGCTTTGACCAAAAAAAAAAAAAAGGGTTTGAACTCGAACGTATTATTCTTAGTTCACAAGATATCGATAAGCTAAATGTCAATAAAGTCTCACAGTAGTCATCGATATAGGTGACGTTCTGTGTTGTGAAACGTCCAATACTTATTCTAGTGGGCATAATAATTTATAGCAACAGAAATACATTTCCATTTTTTTACGTATTACATTTTAACCAATACTTTTATTGTAGTGCGTTGCAAGTCAATTTGAAAGTAGATGCAAGGTGAAATATAAAACGTATTGCGATTGCGACACTTTTGTCAACACTGATTTTGTTTTTGCAAAACATAAATTATTAGGAATACCAAAATCCACACAACGTAGAGTCAGATACATTATCTGGGAACGGGGCAGCTGAAGAACTACGTTAACAACAACTGAAGTCTGAAAAAAAACAAGCAGGTTACAAACCAAACAACAATAGACAGCTAGCTATTACAAGAACTGGCCAATATGCTTAGCAATACCATTGCAAGTGGCGGCAACAGCGCTTCCTACGCTTTTAACAATTCCAGCGGCTTGAGTGCGGATAGTGGTAACAGTAGCGGGAGCTGTGGAGTTATTGGGGAGGTTCAGACGCTACGCGATGTGTGTAATATATTGAATACTGATGCCACCTCCAATTACATGATGCCAACAAGTGGCTGTGCGTACGATCATATTATAGCCCTTATGCGAGGACTAAACATACAGGATGATGGAATACTCTTAAATAATAAGATCAAGACCATTGAGTCTGATTTTTGCAACATTGTGACAGACGAATCGATGCTGTGGTATGTATAATCGTATATATATTAAAGTATCTTTAGGTATAGCTGATTAATAAAGAAGCGTGTCCATACATACATACATACATATTTTTAAATATAAGATGTATGTGTCTCGTACGTCATCGTGGATAAAAAAAACCTTTACAACTTTCGTAAAAAAAATAAAATAATATTGTCAAATTATTAAAAAATAGATCATTTAATTAATTTTTCATAATTATCTTAGGTTCAATTAAACTGGTCAAACACCACGATTGTAGTTTCACATAGACTGCGTTGCCCCTTGTCATTCCGGATATCGTTTTTTGAGTTTAAAAGTACATTCATATGTATATTGACTATAGAAGATTTTATCACTGTAATAATAACCTCAAAGGGCTTTTAGCTGTCTATTAGACCTTTGAACCAAAATCTAATGATACCATCAAATAATTTAAGTTTTTGGCACATTGCAATTTGTAGGGCTGCAATCCAAAAATGTTCGCTAAGCACACCAGCATTTTATTTGCGATACATACATATATTTTCTTTTATGTTTTCTTTACATGTACATTCTTTACAAGGTTAAATATGTACATGCTAAAAACAAGGCAATTAAAAGCAAATGGAACTCTTTAACTTTGTTGTTTTACGTAGGTTCGCATGAACATATTATTTATCTGAAATCCTCCTTCACAGCCAATCCATGGAGTACATGAATGATAAAGCTTTAAGCGATGGCGATACGGCTCTCAAGTTTGCATTGCTGTTTTCTTCACGCAACTTCGATGCTCTGGCTATGAAGGAGACAAAAGTCCGCAGCGCCATGTTGAAAATCCTAGAAACGAACTATATCAATGCAGATGCGTACCGGAAGCATGACAAAAATCGGTTGTACAATTCAATTACGCTTCTTGGCGAGTACTATCATCGTGTAAGGTTAGCAGATAATGCACCTATTACCATATTGGGCGATTCTTTGCTAAATTTGCTAACGCGTGAACTAAGTGACACCTCGTTGGTGATCAACGCAAGACTGGCCCGCTTAGTGCTATCGCAAATAACGCTAAACGGCGAGATCATGCGAATTCGCCACAAGGCAGAAATTGATCAATTACTGTACCATATAAGAAGACATCTTATTATGCAACCTGCCTTAACAGCGAAGGTAAAAGCAATGCTGTTAATGGTATTAGATTTATTCTACAGCCACTTTAAAAATATTGGCCACGAGTTGGAAACTATGTACACTGAATATTTGGTGTTGGAGGAAGGTGAAGAAGACGGCGATGGAATCCACAATAATGTAGGAGAGTTAGATAATGAAAACTGCAATGTCAATTGCACCAACAGCTTAGTCCAAGAACACGACTTTTTTGAAATACATCAGCAGCCACAATCCACGACTAAGAAATGGAGTGAACAAGTCTGTGAAGATTCGCTGTGCGAAACAGGTTACGGCGACGCGGATATATATATATACAAAGACCAGGACCAAGACTCGATGGTATCATGTGCTCGTTCATCTATACAGGGCAACAGTAACGAATTTGTGGGGCCTGGTCGACATAATAGACGCACGTATCAGCCAAGAAATGTACCTCGTCCGTTAAAGCACTCACAATTACCACCAGCTAATGCGGAGTAAGTACCAAAATGTTGTTTTTATTTAAATATAAATATATATGTTTTGAATATTATTTTTATCACATCAGTGTTGGCACCAACTCCGACCAATATCCATCCCTGGCCAGCAGCGAGGATCGAGATGAGACAAAACCTCTGCCCATCTGGCGTAAGACACGCTTCAATCGATCTAATGATACGCACGAAAATGGTCGTTCCCGTGATCAGCAGAGAAGGTGTAGCATTAGCTGTGACGATGATCATCATAGTGTTCGCAGCGAGGGCGGTGGAAACTTGCGCCTGTACAGTATTCACGATCGAAGGAAGCACTCCCAAGAAAGATACGAGCGCACCTTGAGCGGTGGAGGAAACTACAACAATATTGTAAACTCCAACTGGGATCAAAGGGAACGTGATGACCGGAGCGAGCGCTCTTACATAAGTAACTACGAAAGGGGAAACAATTACAAACGTGGCGGACGCTTTAATAACCGCAGTAGCTATGACAAGCCACCGCGCTTTCAAAAGCAGCAACAACAACATTTTGGGGGCCCACACAACCAGAAGGTTCGTAGCGAAACTTGGCGTCGTTCCAACACGACAATAAACAATGCATATCAGGATGAAAATTGTGCATACAATTCTAACGGTCCCGAGTCAAACAGTCGCAGCTCTTCCAGAGCCCGTACTCTTCCTCGTCCGCAAAAATCTCAAATCGATAATAACGGTAAAAAGTCCGATAACTATCGATTTGGACAAAGCCCAACGCGTAGCACAGCCGGTAGCTCTCGCAATTTTCAGCGATATAGTAGTCAGAGTAGCTTGGCTAGTGAGGCTTCTAGCTCCTTTGATCGACGCCAACATCCGCCACAGCACCACCCACAACATCATCCCAATTTTACACGTCGCTCCCAGCCGGATATACAAAAGCCTAACCACCCCACACCCTCGTTGTGTGAACACTTGCGCGAGAACGACGTGCACATAGTCAAGGAGGATAGTGAACTGGTACGCAATGCCCAACAGACAACCAAATACATGAACTATCTATCTGCACAGAAATGAGGAATGGCTTCAGATGGTAGGCGCATACGTGGCAGTAGACTGCGAAATCGCCATCGAAAGCCGTCGCATCATTTGAACCCAAATAAAACTAGTAAATGAGGTGAACCGTATTCACTTGGAGTAAAGATTACATTTAGTAGTTAAGCACATAGTATAAAGATTTCACTTTTGTCTCGATCTATACCGCTTTCTGCAGCACCTGGTAAGTCCGAGTATTTAAAAGCTTCAAACTAAACTGAAATTTTAATTAAACACAGCTAACTCGTCTTTCTATGTAACCTTCAAAAGTGTATAATATTTAATCGAGTCCAACATCTTAATTATTTTCATTTTTTTTAATTACCTAATAATTTTTTGCTTTTGTATTTTAATTATAATTTTTTTTTTTTTTTAACAAAATTGTGTGTCATCGTTGTAAAAACAAATCAAAAAGAAATGTTTTTACTTAAGAGCTTAAACGTTGACTATTGATGTTAACGCGTGGTCATTGAATTTAATAATCTTCTTATACCAGATACCATCCCCAGACTCAAATGTAAAGCAAATCATAAATCACATAAAAAAGGCTCAAGCAACAAAACAATAATTAAATAAGGGTAATAAAATAAGAATGTCTCTATCAACAACACATACAAACATGCGCATACAAGCAACTTGTAAATACTTAAAACTCTTATGCCACACACCCATAAACACACATACATATATTTTTTGATATATTCACATGTTTAGCAACTAAGTACAAAGTCATAAGACAAAATCATTTATCTTTATAATGCATTCTTGTGAATGAAATGGAATAATGTTACTTATTTGAATATTGCATGCCTGCTGTGCGTGAAGATCGTATTTTAGCGAAATTTATATGTATGTATGTATGTATCTAAATGCCATGTTACAATTGAAGTTGAAACGATTTATTATTAAAATATATATACAACACATTCTTGTAGTTTCTTATGAAGTGGTATTTTAAGACTGCAGTAGCATGACGAAATCGTTATTTGTAAATATGTATTTCTCAGTATATAAAGTAAAGTACATACATATTTATATAGGCACGATTGAAATCATAAAAGGTATAATTATTGCGCTAGGCTCACTATCGTGTATTTATATATTGCAAGCAAAATGTAAGTAATTTAAAAAATCTCGTTTTGCCTTAACATATGCCTTAATGGCACTTTTTATGGATGTTTTAGTACACTTTGCACCCACATTTATAATATGACATATGACATAGATCGCAGATTTGTTTTTTTTTAAACTATATTTGTAATTAGATGCCTTCATTTTATATAACAATGAAAAATCTTTACATATAATTTTGAGATTCTTAATGGCTAGCTTGTTCCTTTGGAGTAACAACCAGCACTTCGTAAGCCGAACTGTTGACTTCCTGTCCTTGATATGGAATATACAGCACACGATGGCTTGGATGAAGTTTGCCCAGCATAATTTGTCCTTCGTATACTGCACGACCGGTGTAGAGTGCTTCACCTGAATCTGCATATCCGGTTCGAAGCGCACAACCTGGAAAACTGCCATTTGTGGCCGCCACCCATTTGTGATCACAATCGTTAAGGACTAGAATATCAACGTCAGCATAAAGTGTATGGGATAAGCAATTCCAAGGGGCATTTGCAGCCTTCTTTTGGGGAACATAGCTGGCTGGCAAAAGATCGTCATTTAAGTATACCCGAGCCACATACGTATCCATCCCTTCATCATCAGTGCCACACTTAATAGCCCCTTCTGGAGGCTCGTACGATATGTGTGCCTCTTGACCGTCCAAATCCATTGGTAGCCACTGTACAAGCGGCTTAGGAGGTTCTTCCAGTTCATTAAATTCTGTTCGTTTCACAAAATTTAAGTATATACGATGAATTCGGTTACGATAACAATTGGCCCGACATTGAGGGCAAGTCGAAGATCTGTTAAGCCATCTTGTGAGGCAATCCTTATGAAAGATATGACCGCAGCTTGTCGTGGAATAGATGATGTCATTCACCTTATAGAACTCATTGCAAATGGCACATAAAACGTTTAATACAGGTGTTGAAGATGTTGAGATAGAATCATTTACTGTTAGTTCTGCCATCCTTTCCATTAATAAGTAATATAATTAATTATTCAATTCCGCAATTTTACAATAAAAGCTAGAAAAATTTGTTCAAACATAGGAATAAGTTTTTAGAAATAGAAATCTTACAATGAAAAAAAAAAATAGTAATTGCTTAACTCTTCAAGATTTAAGAATAAATACTTATTTATTAATATCAGCTGGATGAATAATACCAATCCAAACTATCAATAATATTAAAACACTAATAATGCCGAGCAGTAGCATTTTTGTAAATTATCGATAGAGTCAGAAAATGATATTCGATAATTTTCCACATGCAAGCACGTTGTTTTGATTTTTTGTTATATTCGCCTTAAAAGTAAATAAAAATGGAACGCAAAGGCTTGAATCCATTCTTAAATCTTGGCTTGCGGCGTTGGTTAGCTAAACAACTAACTAAATTAGGTAATATAGAAAATTTATTACAGATTGCCTCTAATGGAAATTATACGACACGTTCATGCATTTTGAAGGTCTCAAGAAAACAACACCAATACAGGAGAATCTTATTCCGGCAATATTATCTGGCAAAGATTGCATTGGTGCTGCCAAGACAGGTTCGGGAAAAACCTTCGCCTTTGCATTGCCCATATTGGAGAAACTAAGCGAGGAAGCAGTCGGTTATTTTGCCTTAGTTCTAACACCCACACATGAGTTGGCCTATCAAATATCAGAGCAGTTTCTTGTGGCTGGTCAACCTATGGGTGTACGCGTATGTGTTGTTTCAGGTGGGACTGACCAAATGCTCGAGAGCCAAAGGCTAATGCAACGCCCCCACATTGTTGTCGCGATGCCCGGTCGCTTAGCGGATCACCTTACCAGCTGCGACACATTCAACTTTGACAATCTAAAATACCTAGTTGTGGACGAAGCCGATCGCCTGTTAAATGGCGATTTTAATGAAAGCTTAAAAATAATTGAGAAGTGTTTGCCTAAAAAAAAACAGAATTTGTTTTTTTCAGCTACAATGAAGGATTTTATAGCGGAGTCGAGCATATTTAAAATTTCAAAAGATGTGAGTACACTATATTGTGTAAATAGATCACAAAAAATATTATTATTTTTATGTCCCTAATTAAAAGCGAGTGGAATGGTGGCAGGACTCAGAAATAGCAACTGTGGACACGTTAGATCAGCGGTATTTGCTTTGTGCTAACTACGATCGAGACATGGTGTTGATTGAAGCGTTACGCAAATATCGTGAAGAAAATGAAAATTCTAATGTTATGATATTCACGAATACCAAAAAGTGAGCAGTCATATTTCTCTTTTATGTTTACATCATATTTAACTGGAAAATTTATTGTTATTACAGGTACTGTCAGCTGCTTTCAATGACTCTAAAAAAAATGGACATTGAAAATGTATGCTTACATGGCTTCATGCGGCAAAAAGAACGTGTGGCAGCCCTATCTCAATTTAAATCCAATCACATTCGCACTCTTATTGCTACAGATGTTGCCGCCCGTGGTCTAGACATACCAAGTGTGCAGCTAGTTGTGAATCATATGCTACCACGAACATCCACCGAGTACATTCATCGTGTGGGACGAACAGCAAGAGCTGGGCGAAATGGCATGTCCATATCCATATTTCGATTTCCGCGGGACCTAGAAATATTAGCCGCCATTGAATCGGAAATAAACACAAAACTTAAGGAGCACCCCATAGATCGTATGTTAATTAACCGGAAACACTTCTCGTTACCTAAGTTAAATCGGGTTTATTTTTTATTTTATTTAGATCGTATGGTTGAGCGCATTTTTATGCAAGTAAATGTGACACGGCGCGAATCTGAAATGCAGCTAGATAACAATGATTTCGATGAACGCGCCCAAAACTATAGACGTCAGGAATGGATACTAGAGGGCAAAGATCCAGATGAAATGGAATCTTTGTGCGTTTGCAAACTTTAATATTTTTCACATTTAACCAGACTTTCTTACCATTTTACTTTTACTTAGATATCGCAAAAAACAAAAGGATAAACTAAAGGAGATACGCAAGTGTAGACTGCAGGCGAGCACTCTAGCCCTAGGAGAGGAGGGACAGTCTCTGCTGCAAGATGATCGTTTTAAAACTACAAACGTTGCTCGCTACAAAAAGATAAAAAGAGGATTAACTTCTACAGAAACAGGACATAAACTGTATACTGTTGCAATAAAGCATCGAAAGCCGAATCCAACTAAACAGAAAAGACTGATCAAAATCAGTGCAAGAAGGGAAAAGGTAAAATAAAAATCAATTCTTGTTTAAAGATGTATAATATAACAAATAACTTTTGAGCTTAAACTACTAAGTAGTTGAAAATGCATTATTAAATAATTTCAAGAGTTTAGACATTGTTAGGATAAGGTAAGAGAAACGGGCACTTTCCATCCACATTATACCGTCTATTAACTTCAGTCTAGGGAGATTGTTAGCAAAGCGTCTTCCGGGTAGACTTCAAGCAGGGCTTTTGCACCGTCGTTGAATGGATACGAAATGCTACCATCTATGACCAGATCTAAAAAATATAGTTAATATTTCGTTAATTGAAGATATTAAGGTTATGTTCTATTGGGTTCTTTACTGGCATCAATGCAGTGTGATTTGACGAACACGCACTGAGCGAAATCGCGCTCCTTAAAAGTCTTCGGTGAGGGCCAGACACCCACGCATATTTGCTCTCTAATGGAGTAACACAAGCGTGGATCATCTGGTGCAAAGATTAGACTTTGATTGTAGCGATGTGCTATCTCATTCGTCTTGGAGCGCAATTCTAGCACATCAGTCGAATCGCTGTTTGGCAATGAGCGAAGTAGTTCATCTACGTCAGCGCTTGTTATGCGGTTAATGCTTGTATGCCAAGAAGTAGACCCTGTACCCGTACTGACACACAGTCCGGAACACTTTGTTTTATTCACCACATCCTGATTATCCAGCACTAACTGTAAATGGGAGACTCGTGCTGATAGATGCTCTCCAATAAAAACCTGCAAGGACAGAAATGGAATACCTCTAAAGTACATAATTAACAAAAACTACAACTAAGCAACAGCTTATTAACTGGATTGCTAACACGCTAAGAACCAAAGGTAGCTTCAATAAAAATATAATTCTATCGCAAATAGCGCAAAAAGGTTCTAGTTTTCACTGAATACTAAGACAGCTACACACCTCGTTAAGGGCTAAATAAGGTAGAACGCGCTTCATGTTGGCCTTATATTTTCCAGCCATATGCTCGTCCAGTATTTCTGGTGCAGTTGTCACCTGTTCCATTTTAACTATCGTGTGTCTGAACAAATCTGTTGATTCTGGGATCTTGCCATTGCTCCCCAGCAGGGTGGTTCGAATACGCGACCGATGCATCCACTTGAAAGCGCCCTAGTCAAGATTTAAATTATTTGATTATCATACATACATATATCTACAGGTGGCTCTTCTTACGCTCTTAATACGCGCAACTGCGTCGGAGGGATTCTCCGAATAATGCTTTGGCAGCATAAGTCTCCCCTCCGAGTGCTGTGGATCTGAGTTGAAGCCTACAATTGGCGTTTTCTGTTGACTCAGGGCAAAGAGCGGACTGGCGCGTCCAGCGGATAAAAGGAAGGTGCCATCACCGCCAACCGGGACAATGACGTCCGCCCAATTCATGACATTTTTGCTTAGTGAACTTCTAAATTCAAGTCTGCTCGTTTAGTAAAGGTAAAATCAACAGCGAAGGGCCACATTAGAGACACATTTTATGTGGAAGACGATATACAATTTGTAGTCGAAATGGATTGTAATTGCGGTGGTTAAGACGCGGACGCAAAGGAAATCAACATCAATCAATTGAAAATAACAGTGACGAGACAAACACATTAATAACTTCTTATATACTGCTATGGTATATATGTTCATGCACAGAGAGCATCTATTTGACTGATATACGCACCTGCTTGACAACTTTACTTCGCATCCTACTTCCTGGAAGCTCCGGACAATGCGCCTCTCAAAGTCCTTATGGAGATTGTGCAAATACAAAACCATCTCCACGTCCGTACCTCGGTCTCTAAGCTTTTGCTCGAGCTGCTCACGGGACAATTCCGGGTGACGCAATTGCTCAAATTCATAGCGAGAGAGCTTCGTTACGACCAGAGCTCGTTTTAGCTTAAAGTTTGCCGGCGTAAACTTTGCGTATTCTATATTTTCCAATACATTATACACAATATTATGTTAGCTTTTTGAAAGACAATGAACTTAGACTTTTAGAATTAGGACTCACAACACTGCCCATACTTAAAATTATAACGAAATTTGACCCTCTATTTAACAAAGTCCCGAGGTAACAAACCGTCAGTAGGATGTTTATACAATGGTCCATATTATGATCGTTTGCCGAGGTAAATCCTAATGTGTATCGAGAATCCAATTTTATATGTTTGTACATATTGTATTTATTACCATATAACTATATATGGAGAAGCAAATTTTTAATATAGTTTCTAACAATGGCATCATCACATGCTCCTCTACCTGCGCTTTTGACGATGACTCTAGCTTTAACCCAAGGCTGATAAACGTAATCAGTGCCATATTCGTTTTTGAAAACAAATTATACCTCTAATAGTGATGAACAACATTGGAACTGCACTCCGTGATTTTGAATTAATATTGAAATTACGGAGAGAATGTGACGACGGTTTGTGTGCATTAAGCTTACCTTTGGCGAATTGTTGCAGTAAATGCTTCGATTTTAACATTATGCAGATAGTAAACAAGCAACGTATCTTTAAACATATACGCGATGAACTTTTTTTATTTCTAAAATCACAAATTCAGCGACTATAATCCGTCAACGTACACAAGTTTTTTTTTAATATAACCTATCATAATGTATTTAATTGCAATAATAGTTTTTATTTTAGTAGTTCTTGGGACGCAAAATCATAATCACTTTACTGTTGGCTGTATTGCGATCTATGACTGGATTGCCGTTTACATCTGCGCTTCAAGAATCTATTAAATGAACTAATTGATATTTTTCTTCACTTTAGCTTTTACCGTAACTATTGTATTATTTCTTTTATGTAGCTGTTTATTCGCCTGTTTTATTTGTCACTGTTGCCGTAAATGTATCGCTGTGTTTCTGATTTTATTCGCTTTCGTTTCTGATTCCGGAATTGTTGCTGTTGTGTATTGCTGATAAAGAAAAATTGTCTTATCAATAAAAAAAAAAATTATTTCTCTTCCACAGCGGTCAGAGCCAAGTCTGGCATTCACCCATATAATAATTATTGCTTCTTCTTTCTCTTTGAAACCCGTTCACATGAGACCGTAGCCCGCAATATTACAATTTTTAGAAAGAATGATTAAGATGTTGCATTGTCACAATCGCGATTTCCATCATGTTGCTGCAATTAAAATTTGTTACCAATAGCATTTCTTTTGACTTTTTTAAATTTAATTTGTTTATTACCTGAACATATAAACGGTCCGAAATACCATTCGAAGTCTCACCAGAAGAGATATTTCCCATGTAGTTCAAGAGCAACAAAGCATTTTTGGCTACAGCTGTAAAGTTACCGTTGGTGCCTTTTTCTTTTATTAAATCAGCAAGACACTTCTGTTCTGGTTGTCTATGTTGATTATTGCTGGTATTGCCACTAGTAAAACCACTTTGATTGACGCTGGACGATCTTTGCAACCCGTCATAAACAGATGGATTGTAAATATAGTTGTTATTATTTATATTTAACTTTTGGTTTGCAGCAAAACCTGGAGTCAGTTGTCCTTCATTTTTAAACGGCTTGTCAATATTTGACGGTATTCTACTGCGTTGATTTGCGTTAAAATTGTTTTTGTTTCGTAACCCCTCCCGATACAAGTGTTGATTTTTAAAGCCAGGACGTATTTGCTTTGCATTTTTTAGGCTTTGTTGACTGTTTTTAGAATAGAAATTATTGACGTTGCGTTGCTTATACTTTTGAACGCGATTGGGCCGGTTTCTGCTTGGCCCAATATTATAATTTAGTTCCACATTGTGCCCCGCATCTCTGTCGGACTGCGAGTGACGGTAGTTTATATTTTTACTATGCTGCGGTATCGATCGTCGGGGGACCACATATAAATCAGAGTATTCATCTGAAAAGGAATCAAAGCATATTGTTACTAAATAAACTATATAATTAAGCTCTAACAAGAGTGTGCCTACCAAGTGACATTAATACTGAAGTAACATTAAATTCGGTCATTCTTTCGTTCTTTGTATTGAATCCGTTTATAAAACAATGGAAATGTTTATAATTATAAACAATCTAACTTCACTTCACGAGGAAAAACAGTTAGAATTACAACATAGTGGTGCAATAATTGAATATTAGCGATGAAATCGTTGTAAGCTTTTTTTTTGATTTCACTATCGATTTATGTGATAGCATTGAGTTTTATTGTTCACAGTATATTAAAGTTCATTATTTGATTGTGACAAATTAAGAACAAAATTAATGATTTGTTTAATGGATTGGTCATAAGCAAACAAGTGGAAAACTAATACAACTCTTTATGAGCGTACGGCTGCTAATCTAAGATATTTAATCCTATGAAATAAAAAAATTAAGCTAAAGAGGTGTTAAATAAACTTTCTATAAACTATGATATTTTATTTTAATTTTGTTTTTTCCAAAATACTATGATTCAGTTATCGTTATTAATTATTTTCTTATTGTTCTTATTATTCAAAAATACTATGGTTCAGTTATCTTTATTAATTATTTTCTTATTATTCAATTAAAGCGATGTTGAATACCAAAGAAAGTATTCCATTAAATTTCTTATAACAACTAAATACAAATTTTTTAGAATATGCTATCATACAAAATATTTTCAGTTCAAAATTTATAGTCGTTTTCCTTGTTTGTAGTCCGATTTCGAGTTGTTACCCAATACAATAAAAAGTTTTGTTATTCCCAACGTTTTTTGACTACAAAGTAAAACTATTTTCAATTTAGAAAGCTTAGTGCAGTAAGTACGTAGAGGGACTCTCAAAAATAACTTAGGATTCAACTAATCCAAGCTTGTTGGAAGTATATCTTTAATAAGTTTCGTTAAATGGATTTTCCTTCGTCCTTGAATTGCTATCCTATAGTCTTCAACCAGGTTTCTGTATTTCAGAAAGGTAATTAACATTCCTTAGGGTTATCCCGCTTAAAAGTCCTATGAAGTTTATACAATGGCTCATAGCTTGCTTCAACCACTCCGTAAGAAAAGTTTTATTGCATTAAAAGTAGCCCTTAAATAATCGCGATAACCCTTTTAGTTTAGCTATAATAACGTTTTAAAACGTTATTGGTTAAAGTGGGCTGTGAGCCACTGTATTTATATGCACCTTCTAGGCAACAAAGCGTTCCCAATTGTTTTGTACCTACCGTTCATCAATCGTTTTGAAAAAGCTGTGTATTAAAAACATCGATATTGCTTATTGAACTCTTGGGTGCATCGGACTCAACCGATAAATTTTAACAATTAGTATCGCAACCAACTTCCCGTTTTCCGTTTATTTCTATTATATGGCGGATGTTGCAGAAGGTTTTCCTTTTTAAGATGTAAGTAATTTATTTAGTGTAAATTAAAAATTACCACCAACACAGTAAATATAACTAAAAGTAGCGCATAAATGACGCCTTCGTTTATTTAATGTATATTACAATATTTTTAAATGCAAAGCAAATACCTTTTTAAATCTAGTCACGTGGTTCACGCACAAAGCATATATTAAAGCCGCATTTACCGTGATATTATTAATTCAATACAAAATGCTTTATATTTATAGGTGAACTCTTTATAGAGATGATAAAATGGCTTCAACGTAGGTAAATCTCTAATACTTCAGTGAAAATTTGGAAATTCCGAACATGAGTCGCTGGTATAAAGAAAAATTTCACTTTAGCTAGTGCTTTTTTACTGTTCGCAGAGTAAATTTACTTTACCCAAGCATAACCCAAATTTGTTATCTAAAATTGCGGTGCATATTTTTTTTTTGTAAAGAGCACATTCCTATTCTAACCACTTCGTGTTTAAGGTTATGCATAGAGAATAAAAAACTTAACCTTTCCTTTACTGTATATTAAAGGTAGCATGTGAATAAACTATGGATATCGGTATCAGTTTATCAGGTAATTATGTATGCTTCTTCTAATACTTTATTGGTTATCACTCTGATGATATTTTACATTCTGACACCTCATATGAACTTCTGTGATTCATAAAAATTGTAATTACGTTCTGAAGTTATTATAAAAGTTCAGTTTTAAATCGCATTATGACAATTCATCTAAAATATAACGTCTTACAGCTGGATGATATGGACCCAGTTCTATTATGATTCTGAACCAAGTACCCACGAAATAAGAAATTGGTTAGTAGACTTATATTCTCGATATGATTAGATGTTCAACTTTTAATGATGAGCACTTAAACCATTCACAGACACCATAAAATGGCTAAGCGTTGGCAAACTGCTTCAATATTCTTTTGAAGTTGCAAGTCTTGCGAAGTCAGTTATGGAACGTGGTTAAAAAATTGGCACTGAATTCAATATAAAATAGCTGTTAAGTTATAAACTTAAATAGGTGTATCTAATTTATTTTAATGTATATAATTTATTTTTTACAGAAGCAGTATTGGATTACCAAAATCAATAACAGTGCTGACGCATGTTTTAATAAAAAAAACGTTTAAATACTAAAAGTCGTGTTTTACTAAATTAGCTCGTTCTTTTAGAGTAAGCAAATCTTGCTTTTGCTTAGCTATCATGCGATTGCCTTTAGATTTCTTACCAATGCCCAGTTTAGGCAAACCACGATTAAGCCCTTCAAGAAGTACACATGCTTTGCATGGTTGTTGAGAGGAAACAAATCCACAACGAAAACAAATTCCACGCACAGGTTTCTTTACAGAATCTTTAAATTGCAGTTGCTCGCCAGAGTATATTATGTCCATTATAACCGAGGGGCGCACTTTCTCCAAATTTTTTAGAAAGGCGCGTGCATGACCTCTATAAGCGTTTGGAGCAAAAACACACTCAGTGGAAAAGTAGACAAGCTTTTTGTAGTGCGCATACATGACAATTTCCTTCTCATAGCTATACTTAAGTGGCTTCACGCGTGGTATAGTGTCTTCACTTTCGCCAGTTATTATGTCTGTACATCGACGCAAACGTGCAGTATCTCCACGAAGAATGTTCATCAGAACGGTTTCAGCTATATCGTCAGCATTATGACCCGTAGCTATACTGTCGACGTTAAGTAGCTTCGCCCCGCGGTCCAAAGCTTGACGTCGAAAGACTCCACAGAATGTACAATTGTTGGAGCGTCCAATTTGATCTACTATTCGGTCCATGGTCCATCCGTAGATCTCCTCATAGGATAGAATTTTAAGCGGCATTTTATAATCGTCACGGTTCTGCTTTACTGTCTCCAAACTATCATTTCGGTAACCTGTGATGCCTTCATCAATAGAGAGTAGCACTAGCTCAAGCCCATAATTATAACGCTCATTCAGGATTTTTAGTCTGTAAAGATCTACATTAAAAATCTAATCTATAGAGTAGGTACACAAAAATGTTGCGTTTCTTACACATAAGCTAGAACTGTGGAGTCTTTGCCTCCACTTGCAGCTACAGCAACTCTTGCAGCTCGTTGGAAAAGATTATTGGAATCTATAGTGTGGTGAATTTCAGCTTCAAAGGCATTAAAAAAGCATTCCTTACAGAGTGCATCGCCAGTTTTAGGGCGCTATAAAATGAATTTATATTGTATACCCTCAAACACAGATATAAAATGTATTACCTTTAACGTGGCTCTATTACCGCACTTTGATTTACAATAAGTTGGCATATTTAATTTTTTATTCAGACCAATTTTTGGATGCACATGGAATAAAGTCTAGTGTTGGTTAATTTAATACATACGCATAGTTGATTGTATACTATATTTTTTTTTATCACTTGTTTTTAATAATAATTTTATATTATTGCCGTATGGTAAGAAATTAAACATAATACAATCACTATACGTATGTACATATGTGTGTATATGTTTTCCATAGTGCACTAAAGTAGATCACTTACCTACACCCTTAATCATTTCACAGCACTGTTTCGTTTACAATCAAAATATATAAGAATAAAAAAAATAATATGATAACTATAAACCCGAAAGAAATGAAAGCTCTTATCAAAGATATTCGTAACACTATAAAACTGGCAAAATACGAGGACGCTATACACAAATGCCAAGTGACTCAAAATAACACATTTTATGGTGGTATGATGAATATCGTTAGTATATTTTGCAGCGATTGCTTCAATCCGATCCCAAGAGTGCAATAGGCTACCTTTTGCTTGGAGCAGCATACCAAAATGTGGATAAAGCGGAAGCAACAAAATGTTTGCGAAGAAGTATTGAGTTTAGCGATGGACCTTCCCCAGTTGCTTTGCAAGGACTTGCTAACTGTGCGCCAAACGCTGAATTACCAGATATTTATGGACAATTGTTAGATTTGCTACCGTAAGTACGGTTAATACATACAAGCATAATGTAATCTATAGATTTTAGAGAAAAGGCCTTGGAGTACTCTGAAAAGCTGTTTCTGCTAGCAGCTGATGCAACTGTAACAGAGTCGTGTTTTCAAATTTTTAAGAACAAAGTAGAAATGTCAAAAAATGAAGGAAACGGTGAGATATGTACCAAGCTTCAGGAATTTCTCGGGCTAATCTGGATTGCTCAGGATTTTGAGGTGGCGGCCACAGATAATGAGCTTGTGGGTATTGCTAGTATACGTCATCCCCACATATCGAATCTATTTTTAAATTCAACAATTGTAGTATAAAAACACAATGGAGTTATTGTTGCGCATCTCCGGATTAGATTTACAAAGCCAGGTGTATAAAAGGTATCTGAAATGGCTTTACAAGCAAAAGGATTATGTCTTCTGCGTACGAAAAAGCTGCAAAATGACTGTGTCGCACCCCAAAGATGTTTATGGCTATGAGTGGATTTGCAAAACCTATTGTGAGAATTATGACCTAGAAGATAACGAAGTCTGGCAGCAAGAACTGCAAAGGCCCATTCAATCATACGCGGAACAACTGCTAGAATTACATCCGACCTCTAATTTGGGACTTTTGATCAAGGCAATAAAGCAGTTTGATCAAAAACAGTACATTCAAGCCCGTCATTTTGCTTTGAAAGCAGAGCAAAGTCGTCCTGGCTATACAAAAACCATAGAGTTGCTAGCCCGTATTCATATGCAATTGGGTGCATTCAAAATGGCTTCACTGCTGTGGCAAGAGATAGGCGAAAAGCATCCCGCATATGCACAGTGTCTTTCGCATGAAACAGATACCAATCATTTAAGAAAGGCAGTCGATTTGCTTATAAAACAACAGCAAACGGTGGATATTGTGAAAACTCTGGCGCGGTAAGAAGTAATCAGTTTCAGCTATATTATTACTGAAATTCTCATTTGCAGTTGCTATTTTAAGTTAGACGAATCTGAGCTACTACTAGGCTTGCCTTTAGATGCGATATCCACAGCAGAGTTTCTGATGTAAGAGGAAATGCAGCTATAAAAATATTATTAGAAATAAATTAAGCTTGTTAACAGGTCCCCAGCTGAAGCAGTTTTAGCTATCGATCGCGATGAATCGTTTGAAGCATTGCTACTACGCGGAAAGCTGCATATTAAGTTGAATCAGCATGCGGACGCCCTCAACTTAATTCTAAAAGCCACAAGACTTCGCCCACACTTCGCGGATTGCTTTGAATATCTGGGACGCCTATATCAATCTTCTGGAGATGTTTGCCGCGCTCGTAAATGCTTTGAAAAATGTATCAGCCTTAATACGCTTGCCGTCAATGCTGTGAATTCTCTAAGCTACATCTACCAACAGCTGGGTGAGGAAGAATTAAATGAGACACTACTCCTAAATGCTCTTCAGTACCTAAGCTTTGGCGACGATGGCATTCGTCTTCAGTACAAACTCGGTTTACACTTCTTACAGGTCAAAAAATGGGATAGCGTATGTATAAAATTATTTCAAAGCATTCTTGGAGCTTTGCATTTCGTTCTTCATGTGTTTTAGGCTATTCACTGCTTTCGCCTTGCAATAAAGCATAACTCTGGTTGCACTATCTACTGGGAATCGTTGGGCGATGCGTATGCCGCCCGTGGCTCCTATAATTCTGCCATACGGGTTTTTCAAAAAATTCTCGAAATTTTGCCGACAAATTCCTACGCCCTTCTACAAATAGCTCTTATTAAAACGGTACACAATCCTCTAAAATTAAGCATAACCTAAATGTAATGCACTTCTCTACTTTTTAGACAATTCGCATGTATCCAGAAGCAATTGAAGAATTTAATGCATTGCTTCAGCTGGTTCCAAATTACTTACCTGGCTTGAAGGGTGCCGCCGAAGCACATATTGGGCTGGCACACAATTTGAAGACCCAAAATCGTTATGGTCGTGCCAAGCAGCACTTTCAACTGGCCGTCGAGCATCTGCAAAGGTTCGCTACAAGATGCTCCCGTGTCGATGAAAGTATAGTTAAATTATTGCTTTTAATTGTAGCGCATTTCTACAAGAGGAAGCACAAAAAATGGTCTGGATCTGGCGGCTCACAGCCAAAGTTTTCATTCAGACCGCTCAGCTGCCGCGTTTACTCGCCAATTTGGATGTAGTCGGTAGGTTGGCAAAGCGCGAGGAAACAATTACTTATTTGTCACGTAAGGATCTGCTCCAACTGGCACAGCGGTTCTATTTGTGTGCCATTAAGCTAAAACAAAACACGTATTTGTGGTACGAGCTAGCTTTAACTAACTACTACAGTGCTATCTTTATGCCGGAAGAGGCAAAAGTTTACCTGAAGACGGCTTCCAAAGTGTGTAAGATGGCCATTCAACAGCGAACCAATCGTTGGCAAAATTGGAATCTCCTTGGTGTTATTAATATGCAAATGGGCGATAAACACTTGCCGCTAGCTCAGCATTGTTTTATTCAAGCTTTGAACATCGAACGTAAATCTTTTACCGCATGGACTAACCTGGGAGCTCTTTACATAACACTTGGGGATATTCGACTGGCGAATGAATCTTTTAAACGGGCGCAACAATCAAGTCCTATATATCCGAATGCTTGGATAGGACAAGCCTTCGTGGCCGAAACAATCGGAGAGCATGATGAAGCCTTTGACCTCTTTCGGCATTGTCAGCAGTTTGAATATCATCCGGAAGCGGCATTGGGGTATGCGCACTGGGTTTGTGAGTTTCTATCTGATCCTGTTTTTCGCTCTAAGCCACATAATTTACACGCCATCGATCATATGCACGCAGATGTTTATGCCCTCGATGCGATTAATTGGTAGGTCGCTGCTTAAAAATTTTTCATTTATTCCTTTGATATCTGTTAACTCTTATTTAGGTATGTGCAAAACGAGGATGGTGAAGCGAGTGTCTCATCATTAAGCTTCCAAGGATTTCTGTACGTCCGCCAGAAACTTTACAAGCAAGCTATTGGTGCATTTAGTCGCGCTTGTAAATTAAGCGAACCAGGCACTGATCGTGACAAGCTTTACACCAATTTGGGCTATCTATATTTAAAACTGAACCAGCCGAAGCAGGCAGTTAATGTCCTGAATACTGTGACTCATGCCACATTTAAGCCTATTATTGGCTTGGCTTTGGCATATTACAAATCCGGCCAATTGCAGGAATCGTATTCAATTTATAACTCGGTCTTGGGCAATATCGTTGATCACGATGAAGAGAAAGCGGCCACAATTTTGGTAGCTATGGCTTCAATGGTCTACGCTTTCCAAGGCGAGGCGGATACCAAAACCCTTCTTTATCAATGGTATTAAGAAAGATTTAAATAGTATCAGTTACATTAATAATGTGCTTAATTTCCAGCATACTACTTAAAGGTGTTCCTATTCAAGCCTTGTTTTCTGCATTTGCCTTGGGTATCCTGCACCGGGACAAAGAGTTAAATCATACAATAATGACAGAGCTCAAAGCGTACAGATTCAACGAGGAATACTGCGCTGATGTGGCCAATTTAATGGCGCACTATCATCTGATTAATGTTGGTAAATTTTATTTACGGAGGCAATTATTAGAATTATATATTTGGTTTATTTTGTTATGCAGGGCGATCCACGGGAGGCTATTATTTATTTACAAAAAAGTTTACGCATGTTTCCTCAAAGTGCTACCGTGCGCAAAGTTTTTCTTAAATTCCTGTTGAATAATTATCGTACGGATTCGATTTATCATTTGATAACATCTAATATAGCAATGATTGCCTTAAAATTAGGTCATAACAATTTAAATAGCAAGTAAGTTAACACCCATATATTATGGGTATACTTAATTTAAAATACATATGCGTAATAATTATTTCTTTAAATTTTCAGTTTAAAAGCTACAGACGAAGCTGAAACAACACTTCTTGCCGGGCAAGCTCTTCGTGCTGTGGACACAAAACAGTCTTCGAAATTTGTACAACGGGCAATTCGCCTTAATCCAACAGATCGGCAATGCAAACAATTGTTGTCAAGCATTCTGGCTGATTTACAGGTGTAAATCTTCCTGTAAGGATATTTGGAAATCTGACCTAGTGCTGCAAAATGATTGATTGTTTACAGAACTGGATATCGAACTGATAGCCGATTAATTTTTGCTAAAATAAACATCGGTTTGGTATCGCCAAATACAAAATGAAAATCATAAAAAAGAATGTAAATGTAGCAGTATGTGTGTAAAATAAACAAAAAAGCGTTCTAACGATTACATCCGAAATGTATTTGTGAATCGTGTTCACAATACGTTATTAGTAGAAACCATTAGTTTTTGTTATTCAAAAAACGTGCAAATGTGTTCTTATAGAACTGCGTCGTCTCTGTCTCAACCTATTGACTCCGCCCTGCATATACCGCTTGCACAAAATACCTGCATACTTCAATACGCACATGCATATATATGTGCATGAATGTAAAAAACCTGCGGCTGTGTAGTATTACATTTAGACAATTAATAGCTGCAGAATTTAGAAACAAGCGTGTGACCAAGCGCGATCTGTGCGGATAAGCGTTTGCAGTGTCAATTGCAATGGAAAACGAATCTGTTAAGTCAGAACACAGTGGACGCTCGAGACGCTCTCGCAATTACAATAATAGTAGTGGTGGCAGTGGCGGCGCCGGCGTGGGTACGGTAAATAACGGTTATCATAGGGATCGTTCACGCCACTCACATCGTAGCACGCACTCATTGAAATCGGGAAAAGGTTTCCAACGCGGCGAAATGGCACCTTTTCAGACCAGTGTTAACATGACTGGTAAGTGTAAGCTGTATTTGGTGTTGTAAATCCTTGGTTAATAAATCAATAAATACAATTTAACGATTTATTAATGCTAGGTGACGAAAACCGGGATGGACAAGAGGTGATTGAAGTGCAAATCTTGCCACAGGATGAGAATTGGGGAGAAAATACAACGGCAGTCACGGGAAATACCTCAGAACAGAGCATATCCATGGAAGACATCAATAATATGTGGCACCGTGAAAACGACAAAGGTCTTAGGTTTAAATGCCGTCGCTACATGGAATCCATATTTCATTTCCTACTTGGTTGTGCTGCATTCTTTTCACCTGTAGCCATGGTGGTATTGCCCCATATCGGATTCTTTCCATCGAGCTTCGACCATTCAGAACTCACTCCGACTATACGCACCCAACTCCTCGCGTGCAGTGAGCAATGCAAAGGCCAGCTGGTTTCACTAGCAGCTCGCCTCTTGCTGTTGGCCATTGGTCTATGGGCGGTTTTTATGCGACGTACCTCGGCTAGCATGCCTAGAATCTTCATGTACCGCGCATTTGTCCTGCTATTGGTCACTGTCTGTACATTTGCCTACTGGCTATTTTATATTGTGCAGGTCACAAATGGTGCTAAGATTGTAGTGGAAACAGGTGGTGACGCGATTGACTACAAATCACTGGTTGCATATACTACTAATTTTGTAGACACTCTCTTGTTTATTCACTATGTGGCAGTCATGCTTCTAGAATTGCGTCATCAACAGCCGTGCTATTACATAAAGATCATTCGCTCACCTGATGGTGTATCACGATCTTATATGATGGGACAGTTAAGCATACAGCGAGCCGCGGTCTGGGTTCTTCAGCATTACTATGTCGATTTCCCCATTTTTAATCCTTATCTCGAGCGCATACCTATATCTATTTCAAAATCACAACGCAACAAGATATCAAATAGCTTCAAATATTACGAGGTTGACGGTGTCAGCAATTCACAACAACAAAGTCAGAGTCGGGCTGTACTGGCAGCTAATGCCAGACGCAGAGACTCTTCCCACAATGAACGCTTCTATGAAGAGCATGAATATGAACGGCGAGTAAAAAAGCGTCGAGCACGTCTTATCACCGCGGCCGAAGAGGCTTTTACTCATATTAAACGCATTCACAACGAGCCTGCAGCTGCGCCAGCTTTACCGCTAGATCCCCAGGAAGCAGCGCAAGCAGTGTTCCCTTCAATGGCACGTGCACTGCAGAAATATTTGCGTGTCACCCGTCAGCAGCCACGCCATACATTCGAGAGCATTTTGAAGCATCTCGCACATTGTCTCAGACATGACTTGTCACCCCGAGCTTTTCTTGAGCCTTATCTGACTGAGTCTCCGGTGATGCAAAGCGAGAAAGAACGCCGGTGGGTGCAATCGTGGTCGCTAATTTGTGACGAAATCGTTTCTCGTTCAATAAGCAACGAGTGCACTTTCCAACTCATTCAGAATGATGTGTCGCTAATGATCACCATTCACAAGCTGCCGCATTTCAATCTTGCTGAAGAAGTTGTTGATCCTAAAAGCAATAAGTTTGTACTAAAACTTAACTCGGAGACATCTGTATGACACCATCCTCATCAGTCCAATAGAACCTCACCACCTGCAATCACTCCGACGCACAGCTGTCATACACAATCGTCTTACTTGCATGTATTCGTATAAACATTTTGAATCTGCAGGTTAAATTTTATTTGCCTGTATGAATGAGCGCTGCTTCCAATATTTTTACCCTACTTAATCCAAAACTATTTGCTATTCGAGATTTCTATGCTATGAGTTTAAGTTAAAATTATCTGCAAACACGAATGATTGGTTTTTGTTGGATCATCTATCTTTTACGTCATTGAATTTGTTTTGAACCAGATATGAAAACATATCAATGCTCAAGCCCAATCAATAACACACACATATCACAAGTCCCTTAAAGCAAATAAGTTCCCAAAGTATTAATTTTAGTATGGTGTTTTAGCTTTGCAAACACCTAAAACACAGTTCTTTACGCATATATTATTTAGCTTAGCAAGTTTTTAGCTATACGAATTAATAAAATTACAGAAAAAATCAATGGCTCTGTTCGTAACAATCAACTGTCGCATTGCTGGAATGTTGTTAAAGTGGGCTCATTTACAAACCCCTTTTGGCGACTTTTATTTAAACAGAAATCTTAAAATCCAGTTCCACTATTAAAATACTTTGAATACATAACAACGACTATTATAAGAGGATCGTCTGCTTTTATAAGAGACAACTAACTCGAATGCAACTTAAGACAAATAAACAAGAGACTGCCAAGCGCATTTTTTAAACACAAATTGCCAACTAAAAATAAATAAACATTCAATATGTACAGGCACATGTCGAAGTTTTTATACATACGTTAGAGGCATTAACTGTATCTCACAATTCGTTGCAGATCTGAAGCTCTATAATACTGTATTTTTAGAAGACGAATTTTAGTGATAAGTTATGTATTTGTATTCGAATTTTAAACATACAGGCGTACCAGTCACGAATCCAGTTTCTAGACTATACCTTAAGAGTAAATAAGGTATTAACATTACATAGAAATCATATTACATATACATACATACGTAGATAATACTGCTTAATACATTTGATTTGTTTTTGTGTTCAAGCGAAATGCTTATTAACCAGAACTAATTTATAAATAAACTTATTTAAATTAAATAAAGCCCACACAGTTGTTTTCATAGGCCCCATTCAAATTTATGGATGTATTTATGAAACTTTCGAAATTGTGTTTGTTGTGCATTTAATTAGGTTATGACCCGAAAAATCGTATAAAGTAAAACAAAATTTTTTTAACCGATTATAATGGTAATAAGACGCGTTAATCAACACAAATACAGCTGTGAACAAATAATAAGTAATTGTCATACATGGTTATATCAGGAATACATACATATGTATATACACATGTAAGTATAATTATCTAAATAGATCAACCAAAATTTTTAATATATGTTAAATAAATGATTGGCACCGATGTGTTAAATTGGATATACATCGAATTACTAGTTTGTAGTATAACAGTTATTTCAGATTAATTACTCACATTCAATGCTTTGTGATGATGTTAAATTTCATAAGCACTTAAGCATTCTGGAAAATTAATATGGAGGAAGACGTCAAGGAATCAAAACATTTTCTCTAATTACAATAAAATATTTTAAAAACCTTATTTTAAGGTAAGCAGAGGGTTACTAAGTTTATGAATATGTGAGTAACAAGAAACGCACACAGCACACATCAACTCATTACATCAAGTGTATTTGGTTTGAATAATTAACAGTTGTTAGACTAAAATTGTTGCATTCAGATTGCTTTTAGCATTTTCTTTAATAGTTTTAGATTTTTGCGATAAGCATTGGCGATAAGATTGCTTAGTAATAACCCAAGCAATCTAGTCTACCGTAGTGTGATCGCCAGTTCGCTTCAGAGATATCTCGCAATTGCCATTTGAGGACACAACCCAGATTTTGTTTTTTTTTTGTGCCTGGTGGTAATATTTATTTTGTATATAAATAATGTATTAATAATGATAAAGGTATTTGCTACATATTAAATATCAGCATAAATATATTAAACTATTGCCAACAGCTGTTGGTGCTATTGTTGTTGTTTTTTGGTTATTACTGGAAATTTTTAGATTTTTTGAATGCAGGTAATGGGTTAGTCTTGCTTGCGTTCCAAACCATTCTTTTCCGGTTCATAGAACTCGTCGACAATGGCCTCCACCATACGTGCGAGAGTGCAGCGAAGCTTTTCCCAATTTTTGTCTTCTGGTTTTCCACACATTTCAGCATAATATTTTAATTTGGGCTCTGTGCCACTGGTACGTAGGGTGACTACCACTCCGTTTTTAAAAGTAAAGGTTATCATTTGCGAACTGGAACTCACTGGCAGAGCTGCCTTTTTGTCGCTAACAGAACTGTCGTATCCAGTGGTCAAGTCACGGACTTCGGAAATTTCGAATTCACCATCAAGGATGTCCTTCGGATAAGTGTTCTCCTGGCCATCGTCGAAAGTGCGCAGGCGGTCGAAGATTTCCTGGATCAGAGGTGGACAACGACAGATAACATAGGAGCAGATACTTGTGTGATAACCGTAGATTTCATATAAGTCACGCAGCTTTTCCTGTAAGGTCATGCATTGCTTGCAGCGCAAGTAGCAAGCCATGGTGGCCACATGGGCAGCAGCGCTAACTCCATCTTTGTCCAGCACGGTGGTGGAGATCATGAAGCCGATGGCTTCCTCAAATGCAAAAAGCACCTTGCGACCTGCTGCCTCTTCCTCAATGGCCTTGTTTGCCATCCATTTAAATCCAGTCAGTGTTTCGTGAAAGATAAAACCTTCTCGCGCAGCCATTGCCTTTAAAATCTTAGAGCTAACTGTACTAGATATCATTACACACTGTGAAATGTCTGCATCTGGCTCGCGCATTTTGTAATTTTCTAGTGCCCACCAACCAAGCAAGGCGCCCAATTCATTCCCATTAAAGAGCTTGTACTTCTTGTCTTCTTGTCCAAACTCAGCAACAGCTAGACGGTCAGCATCTGGGTCATTGGCCAAAATTATTTCTGTTTTTTTTGCCGTCGCTGTTTTAATGGCCAGCTCCAAGGAAGTCTTGCCCTCTTCTGGATTTGGCATGGGCGTTGTGGGAAATTCGGGATCCGGATATATCTGCTCGTTCACTGGCACAAAAGGTTTTAGTTGAATCTTGTCAAAAGCCATCTTCACGTAGGGATGACCAACACCATGCATGGCTGTGTAAGTAAAGGTTAGTGAACATTTAGCATTCGATTCCATGAGGGGGCAAGAGATCTGCTTCTTTAGGGCTCCATAGTAGGCAGGCACAACAATATCATAAGGATCAACTAGCATATCATTTGAACACAGAGCAGATTCATCCCAGGCGTCGCAGTTCGGTTCCAGATGACTTAAAATAGCCTCTTGAATGCTAGTGTCGTGGGGGGATATAATTTGTGCCCCATTGCTCCAATATACCTTATAGCCATTATCTGCCTTTGGATTGTGAGAAGCTGTTACCTGCACTCCAGCCAAACATTGCAGTCTTTTAACTGCGTAAGGAATAAACGGCGTAGCTACATAGCGCGTATCTGTACCTCCATAGAGATATACACGAAACTTGTTGTTGAGAAAAATAATGGCCGATAATTCCGCAAAACGCTGACTGTTATAACGTCCATCGTATCCAATGACAATTCCCCTTTCTTTCCACTCTTCTTCATCCGGATTCTGTTCCTTAATGTATTCACAAAGACCTTGGGCGGTTCTGAAATGTACGAACTAGCATGTAGTTTTATAATTAAATGGAACCTAGTAAAACTTACTGTATGACAACCAACTCATTCATTGAGTCAAACCCAGCTCGCATGCAACCCCTCAGACCTGCTGTTCCAAATTCTATTCGATTAAGGAGTCGTTTACGGAGCCTACGGATAGAAAAAGTAAATCCAATCCAAAAAGAGCTTTCGAGCAACGAAACAGCCACTGCATATAAAAGTCTACTTACGTGTCCCAGTCCTGGCATTTGACGGCATTCATAATTTGGCCCAATGTTGCTGGATTCCGGTCCCATTTAAACCAAAGTTTTATTTGACTGTCGAGTTCTTTATCGCCTGATAAAGGAACGTTCTTGAGCTCACACAGCATTTGACCATTTGGTAAGCCCATCGTGGATAATAAAATGACAGAACTGCTAATACCTGAGAATTTTGGAAACTAAACTGAAATTAGAAGGTTGGGAAGCCTCAGTCATACAAAGATTATTATTTTGACATTGACACTGACATAATAGGAAAATAATACTTGGAGCTGATTGCTAAAAGTGATTAATTACAGCGATTAAAATGGGAATGATGTTGCATGGTTTGATATGTTGGATGAGCTGTAGTTTAAAGTGTTAACACGCTTTGCGGGAGGTGCTAATATATGTTAGAACTTAATTGTATGTACCAATGGTTGTGTGTGTACTACATACTTTAACGTAAACGATAGACGTTACCTGGTTAATACCTCCAAGCAGACTGTGCGTCCACGATAAAGACTAAGCATTGAATAAGCTAATAAAAGCACAGCTCCAGCCCTTAAATCCGGCAAACTCACGGTTTTCACAAAGACAGTGTTGCGAACTACTTGCCACAATTTTTACAAAGTTCGATTTAAAACTCCAAACATTAAATACAACAATGATTACAAAAAGAGTATTTGTACATAAAATTTTTTTGTCCTGGGTGGGAGTCTTTTTGTTTTAAATTAAGAACTTATTCATTTTTGCAACCCTAATACATGAATATATTTATCGTTAACGTTTTGCAACACTGCAAAAATTTTGTCAGACGCTGTACACAAAAGTATTTTTATTGTTTATACAATTAAAAGAAGAAATGGCCGACGTATTAGATATAGACAATGCTGAAGAGTTTGAGGTGGACGAGGACGGCGATCGTAAGTATTCACACAATCTGATTTCTTTTTACTGTTGTGACAGCCGGCTTTATGCTTTCCCTCCGTTATCTATTTCCAATTTTATGAACACGCTGCAAATATGTCTACACATTACACAGAGGGTATAGTGCGCCTTAAAGAGAAGGCTAAACATCGCAAAGGGCGGGGTTTTGGCAGCGATAGCAACACACGTGAGGCCATACATAGCTATGAGCGTGTGCGTAATGAAGACGATGACGAACTGGAGCCTGGTCCACAACGTTCAGTGGAAGGCTGGATTTTATTTGTAACTTCGATTCATGAGGAAGCCCAAGAGGATGAGATACAGGAGAAATTCTGTGACTACGGAGAGATTAAGAACATTCACTTAAATTTAGATCGGCGGACTGGCTTTTCAAAGGGCTACGCATTGGTAGAGTATGAAACACACAAGCAAGCCCTAGCCGCCAAAGAGGCTCTCAACGGAGCGGAAATAATGGGGCAAATTATTCAGGTGGACTGGTGCTTCGTCAAAGGACCCAAACGTGTGAAAAAGTCTGAAAAGCGTCGCAGATAGATGATTTAATTACCTATGAATAAATCTTTCTACGATTAGTATAATATGAAAGTAAAATTTCACAATTGTTTGTCGAATGAAATACATAATTTTATTAAAATTGCAATTAACAAGTTTTACAATATGTTAATATTATTTCATTTTCTTTTGGTGCAACAAGTGCTTTCGAAGTTTTATTTGCTTATCACGAAAACTCTTCTTTACTTTGGAACGGGCTTTCTGACGCAGCATGCCAAAGTTCTTCGTTTTCTGTTTCTCACGATTTGTCTTCGAGCAGTGTTCGTTGACCCTTCCATCCTTCCAGCCAAAGCGCTCTCGATCCTGTCGACCAGCTTGAACTGTTTCTAAACGCGTCGCTTTGTCGTGTTTTCGTTTTTTATAAATCATTTCAATATTGTTTAGCTTGACAAATTCGGTTCGATCGTGTTCAAAAGTACGTTTCCGGGCACTGGTCACTGTTTTTTTGAGATTTGCGGCACTGATGCGTTTGAAATCTTCATCTGTAAAAATACGCGTCAGAGCCAGTTCTTGTGCAGCTTCTTTCTGATTCCAAATCTTTAAATTAGACTTTTCTTTTTTGTCAGCATAGGTTGATTTTAAGTCTTCTTTGCTTTTCATGTCTTCCTCCTCGTCACTCTCAGTTTCATCACTGTCCGAACTAGTTTCCTCATCAGTTTCCCCCACAAGGCCTTCATCGTCACTGTGCGTTACATTTATCCACTCTCCATCGTTTAAGTCTGTCTCGTCCGCGCTGTCTAGGTCAATTGTCTTGGAGGCCTTCAGCAAAGCTTCGGCACCAATTATCGTGTCCTGCACCTCACACTCTCCATAGGCTCTTACTCTACGCTCTGCCTGCGCCTCGGTCTGCCGTCCACGATCCTTTTTGTGCAGAAGAGCGGGTAACTGCTCGCGATAAAGTGTTATTAGGGATCGAGCCGCCATCATAACCGACTTTTCCTTGTAGGTTTTATACATTGCCAAGTCCTGCAGTAGATCTTCGCCCAGTGCTAATGGACACCGCATACAAATTTCACGCGTTGCATTTAGACCAATAGCCATTACATCACTAGAGTTACGTTCAGAGATAAAATTATTTGCAATGGTTTTTAAAATGGGCTCGATAATGTCACCAGGTACCAGTTCATGAGAAGCTTGAGCCGCAAATTGAAGCACGCGGGTGACTTGCCGCTGATGAGGTTGTAAAAATCGAGTTATATATGGATAGTAGCCAAATAGGAAGAGTTCGTGTATGCCGATTAAACGGGAGATAACATCTAAGTGCATGAGTTTTACCTCAAAACGTTCATTAGTAGTCTGCAGCTGCTTAAATAAATCCTCCGCCATGCCTTGTGGATTATGAATTAAATGAATTCCAGAAAAATTAAATGCAGGTGCATTTTTTTTCTTTTTTTGTGCCTTCACCGCCTGTTTCTTAATTTGCTGAAGCTGCTTTTGTCGTTTCTTTGTCTTCTTATTAACACGATTTGCCATTAAAGCACCCTTCAAATCCACATCGTTTTCTGTGTCCGAGTCTGAGTCCTTATTTTCTTCCTCGTCATGGCCCAGGAAAAACTTAAGTGATGTAACGAGAACCTGAAAGAAAGGCTCTTTAGTTCTTTACATATTAAATATATTATACGCATGCACTCACTTTGGTTATTTTAGAAAAGCAGCCTACTGTGGCGATTACATTTACTGTCTTCGGGTCGTTCCAAATATTCTTTTTATACAACTCTATCATAATATCTGCAGACATCTTTGCTGCCTTGGGATTTGTATCCTTTAGCATGGCGTACATAAAGTTTTGCAGGCTCTAAAAATATATACAATTAAAAAGTAGTTCTGGGATGCGTCCGCTTAACAAGTATACACAATTGCACATTTAATACCGAGTTGAGCTTCATGTCCTTGTGCTTGGCGTTCATGTTTTTGATGTCCGTGACAATATGAGTTTTCAAAAACGTGCGAAGGTTCTTATCTTGACAGCGCAGTAGTTGAAAAAACAATTCCAAAATATCCAGCGCTGGTATCAAATTCTTATTACGCAGTAAAATCAGAGCTTTCACGAAACAATTTCGCATTGCTGGGTCCAAAACTGTAGCATAGTTTCTTAGCAAATCAGCTACGCATTTGGGAAATTGTTCACAGACAATCGGATAGCATTGCGCCGTTTGGGCAATAAACATAACAATGTCATCTAGGGATTTGTTTCCCTCGCTTGGATTCAAGGCGAAAACTTCAACTAAGCCGAGAAAATGATTGTACTGAATGTGGAACTCATCGCTGTAAGATTCTGGGTCACGTTTAATTAAGTTTTGTAATTGCGGCAAATTTTCTGGCAGTTGATTATTGGCCCGCACCATTATTTCGTTTTGGTAATGTAAAAGTCCAAGCAAAAAAGAAACCCACGTGTCTTCTTCTTCTTGATTGTGACTTGCATTTTAGAGTATTTTGCGGGTTGTCAAGTGCGGTCACTTTAAAAAAAGCACGATACTAGAACACTAACGCGAGTTGTGCATAAATATCGCTGAATTCTTCAGATACCGGGATGGAAGCCAATGATGTTGATTTAGAGGATGGCGAGGTAAATACCAATTTGCAAATCTTACTGCACGGAATATCCACACTTTTATGTATTAATCAGCTTTCAGAAAGCGCTGAAGATGAAATATACACACCGCTTCAGCGACCAGCGTCTGGTTCCGCAACAGGCAACGCCGAGACTGCAACTTGTCAACTTACAACCTGCCGTCAGATACAGGGGGCCTTGGAGGAAGAATCACAGAGTAACAGTGACTCCACATCGGGAGAATCTTCTGAGGAGGGTTGTATTAAAAAGCTGCGCACAGACGTAAAAGCAGATAGCAGTCTAAAGAAGCGAAAAAAGCATATAAAGCGTACTGTAATGTTGCGAGTACCCCCGACAGATACAGAAATGCAACCGAATCGAACGCGTTTCAAAAAATATAACGTGTGGACAGCAGCGTTACAGGAGGAGGCACTTAGTGAGAATATGCGTGGATGTGATGTAACCCACAGCAGTACCGATCGAAATGTAGAGAATTATGATTTTTTTCTAAAATACCGACTCAACGGCGGTAATAGCCTTAAACGCCGGTTGTCAAACTCGTCCGACGAAGAGTCTTTGCATCCAGCACAGAAAAAAGGGCGCCAGTCAAGCCTAACTCCAATTGTCCATCGGCAGCGAGCTCCCGTGAAGACCCGCCTTGGTTACAGATCGCGACGGGGAAAGTCATCAACTAGTGGCTCTTCGGATTCGGTGGAAACGAGACATATTGTAGATCTAAATGATCTCAAGGAACGAGAACCATCCGATGTGGCCAAAGAAATGGCAAAAAAGCTCTATGAAGAAAAGGATGAGTTGCTTGGTAAGTTAAAAAAGGACAACATAGCTATGATCAATATATTAATTAAAAAATTGTGCATGTTCTCCAGTCCGTGTTGTTGAGATTATTGGCATAGATTTGTCATTAGCGATTTATAAGGAAACGCAACGCATTGAAGCAGATGGGGGTATGATGATACAGGTAAGATATTAATAATCTCTATTGTGTCTATGTGTACGTTAAAATTAAAATATTTTTATACAGAACGGTAAGAGGCGACGCACACCTGGAGGAGTATTCTTGTTCCTGCTAAAACACCACGACAATATTACTCCTGAACAACAAAAGTCCATCTTTAGTGATGACCGCCAAAATGTAAATAAATCTCGTAAACAGATTGAAACATTAATGCGTGATCGAAAAGTGGAGGAATTAAAGAAATGTTTAAGTAAACAAGGCACCGAATTGCCTTTATTAAACTTACGCAAAGAGCACTATATGCAAGCGGTTGAGCTAAACACTGAAAGTCAACCTGGAAATTGTAAGTTCAAGCGCTAAGGTAGGCTTATCGTAAATTATATTGCATTTTTCGATTCTATTTTTTTAACAGTATCAAATCCACCCCCTTCGCCTGTTGACCAAGAACAGGGCAGCCCAGATTATAAGACGCATGAAATAAATATAAATCGCGTAGACAGTATCGATCTGCCATCAACTTCTAACGCCGTTTCAGGTACATCAACTCTTAAGGAATTAGTCAGCTATGAAGATGATTTCTTTGACGTTCATTGTGGCCAAATGGATTTTTTCTAAATAAACGCAAAGCGTTTTGAAAATTACATGTGCCGATATCGGTTTCTGTGTATTTAAAATATAAAAATATATTTGTGCCGGGAAATTTTACACTTCTATAGTTAGAATGATATTTGTACATTTAAATAAATGCGTAGTAAATAATGTTTTTTCTTTTTTAAAAATGGTAAAAAATACTAACAGAGGCTTACAATCTGTTGGTAGACTATAATGTTTTGGTTTCTAGTAACATCAGATTTTGAGTCGAGCGTAAAAGTAAGCTTCGTCTTTTAGGACCAATCCCTACTCATAAGGCAATTATAAGGTCTATTTTAGGGCTAAGTCACAACCATAGGATCTTGACATGTTAATTGTATGCTTAGAGAATTGCAATGTGACTGTGGTAAATAACTTCGCCTCTGTTATTACGGTCCTTGATTGGACTCATTGCAGATTACACCTTTTCTTACCAGGAAGTTAATTATGTAGTAAGAACCACATTTGATCTGGGCCTTCATATACAACTATTAGATGAGTATTTTCGCACAGCATTTTTAAGTTCTATTTTGACTGGTATATCGTACTTTCCTTGCTTACCTATTCTGATTATTTTGTTCTTAGAACAATAAGCCTCTTTTCACTCTCACTTCCAAGAGATATTGGGTATTAAAATAACGCCAGAGTCGACGGACAATTTCCTTTGCGTTTCCGTTTAAATATACTCGCAAAATCTTTTTTTAACAGGGTATTTGTCGTGTATAATTAGGGGATAAGTAGCATGGTAGACTCTATGATGTGATTCGATATGCATGAAAGTCCCGACTCTTCTAATATACAACGAGTCGACGAGGAGGAAAATTCGTTGATGGCTCGGCAAACAGCTCCGTGGTAAGGTGGTTGTATTCTTTTGATGTGGGCCTTTGCGCACCGACCGTAGATGGGGAGACCATAATCAATTTTAGAAAGCATTAGGGCGCGAGTTATGTTGATGAGAGTTGTGACATGAATGCACGAGTATTTGGACGTTAGGCATTTTATAATGTTGTCGCGGGATTCTAGTTGTTTTCTTAAATTATTACAATGATATTTAAAAAGAAGCTTGGAGTCAAAGGTTATTCCCAGGATTTTTAGTTGATCTGTGCTTTTAATAATATTGTTCTTAAAAATTAGATCGGGAAATTTACATCGGTGTTTTCGGCATATGTGTAATAATTGACAATTATCAATAGCGAGAGAGGCACCCGAAAAGGCCCCCCAACTAATCCAGGTCATGTAGAATTCCGACAAATTTAATTCGGACGGTGTCCAGATTTTTTATATTGGTAAAAATTATTGATACATTTATATATTTATATCTAGTCATAATGCTGTTAATTTGTTCAAAAGCAATCATAAAGAGCACTACGGAAAGTGGGAGCCTTGTGGGATGCCGTTGTACAGATGGAAAGTGTTTGAGGTGACGTTGTTAACTCGTACCCTGAAGAAGCGATTCGTCATAAGGGCCTTTATAAGATTATAAAGCCTAGGGCCAATGCCCCAGCGTTCGAGTCTACAAAAAACTGCATGTAACCCCATGCGGTAAAAGGCTTCTTCAAAATCAGTCCCCAAGATGGAGACATCATTTTTTAAAGAAAGAGCGTTCGACGCAAAGTGTTGAATTCGCAACAAAGCGTTCATTGTGCTATGTTTCCGTTTAAAGGCTACTTCGTTGTGCGGGATTAAATTATGGCGGGAATGAACCATATCAGTCTTCTAGCTATTATTTTTTTAATTGTTTTATTTAGGCAGGATAGCAGAGAAATCGGACGGAAACTGTTTATTAAATTGGGTGCTTTGTTTGGTTTGATTATGGGAATCACGATAGATGTTCTCCAAGTTTGAGGGTACGATCCGAAGTTAAGCATGTGATTAAATATGTCAAGAAGTTTACGTTTGAGAGACAGATGTATGTGTTTTAGCCTAGGATGGATATGCGATCCGCCCCTGGGCTTTTCCCTTTGGCCGTCCCAACTGATGCTTCGATTTCAAATAGCGTAAAATTCA